>JAAGNO010024020.1:113415-124555 GCA_033439905.1 Ceryle rudis
TCCTGCTTGAGCGATACGCTTTCCGGGGAAAACCCAGTGCTCCCTAATTCTTTCCCGCACCTATGGAAAAACACACCTTTTTTTTTTTTTTTTTTTTTTTTTTTGAGATCCTGTCATGCCTTGTATTGCTGCCTTAAGAATTTTAGTTGGTTTTTTTTTTTCAGCTGAGTATCATGCAGGGATGGAAGCTAAGACAGATATTATGCAAGTCCTACCTGCACCCACTTCTCCCAGCCCTGCTAATGTTGTTGCGTGTTTTGTCAAAGACAAATGGTGTTTTGATGTTTTGTGATAATGTAACACTTCATGGTGTCACCACCATGAAAGATTCAACTGATGCTGCCCATGAGGATTTGGAGTATCTGTACTACAAATAACTGGGTGAAAGACAGGAATACATACACTTTTCTACAGTTAAAAATAATAATAAAAAACCAAACAAACATTTTTTAACTAAAAGCCAAGAGCATCCATATTAGTGAATCAAAAAAAAAAAAAAAAGACACCAAAACAACCAAACCAACCAACACACAAATTAATAATTCATTTCCCCATTCTATACTACCAGAAAGTGAGTTGCTTCTTACCTGCTAAAAGAATGGCTGAAAAAGCAAATACTTCAGCTGCACTTTGAAAGCACAATTTTGCTTAGTTTCATATTCAGCCTGCCAAGTTGGGGAGGTTCACTTTGGTCACAAATGTTATTTAAACATAAACAAGAGCCAACCACATCATAAATATCAAGTACTGGTGCACGCTGTTGAAATACCACCAAAGTCACGAGTCACAACATGGTTAGCATGCTTTTGGCAGGTGGTATACTTTTGAAACAGCTTTATCACTTAAAAGCCAAGATACATTAATGAGCTTCACAAACTTGTCTTCCACTACCTCCACGACAACAGAGAAAAAACAACCTCAGCAAAACCAGCAAATGTAGCTACCAATTTAAATGCAATATTCATATAGTGACTTAGAGGATCTATGTGATTTAAGAATTTTTTTTTTTTCACAAACAATAGAGTAGGGTTTTCCAGCTGAGCTGCGTGTGGCTAATAAACACCATAAATCTGACAAAGCTATCAAACAGCAGGCAGAGGGATGGCTTTACCACAGAGACTGCTGCATAAGATAGCTCCCTCACTGAGGAATGAAGCAAACTCAACAATCAATTCACGCTGGGACCCACCTGCAGATTCAACCCAGCTCCAAAAAAAGCCACAATTTGAAAATGGCATCTCCAACCCAGCCAAGACACCATTTTTCTCTTCCAATATGCATTTTGAGGATTGTCATATTAAAAACATTGGCTTCCTCTGCATTAGAGAATATGCCAAATTCCAAAAGATTGAAATTTTCTTCCTGTAAGCAAAGCACTTCAACCAACATTAGAAGCATAAATACAGAAAAAGCCACAAAGAAATACCGATCAGGATCAGCTAGCCTTATGATAAGATCATAGAAACACGCCCCATTGCCCTAGGGGAAAAAAAGATACCCAATTCCATTAATGACCTGGAAAGTAATAGGGAAAGATGACACCAGAGAAAGAGACCAGCAACAAAAACTTCAGTTCCTGAAGCCCATCACTTCTCCTCATCTCCCCTCCCCGACTCCAACACATAAAATCAAGAAGATATCCATGATATTCAGTACCAGTTCACACAGAAATCCGACACATTTGAAATGACGCAGAAGCTCCCGCACATCCCAAGACAGCATGGAAGCCTTTTTTCCTGTTCCCTGGAGAAATTTCATTCCTGTCCCCATCCTTTAACTCCACTACTGCCTGACTGTTTTCCACTTAAGACTATCACTTCACAGAAAGAGAAGTAGTAGTATGTAAAACCATGGGATTTTTTCTGTTATGAAGATTAAAAAAAAAAAGCTGAAATAATTACTTAAAGCCCTCAGCTTTTCTACAATATACCTTCGTTTACAAATAAATGGGGATTTCACACAAGTTTTGTGGGTGCAACAGCTTAGCAAGACATCTTTCATGTCAGCTACTTGCATTATTTATCAAACAAGCTTCCCTTTTTAACAGTATCACTTAACATAGGCTAACTAGATTTCTATGTGTATCTAACTGAGCGTAACACAAATACGACACACCTCTGCATTATACTACTACCTGCACAAGATATTTCACATCTTCTTAAGCTATCCTTTATAAAAGGCTTTTTGGCCTCAGCAGTACCTTTGAATTAGTATCTTCATAGTCTTAGAACTAAGTTATAAAATTCAGATCAAGACTTATTCCTCAACAAAACCATGTCAGCCTCAAATTATCAGCACACATACTTTTGTTACTCTAAGTCTAAATTTGTTTAAGAATTCATACCCATTTTGTATATATTCACTTTGGACTTAACAAGCACATGCTGTAAGTATACAACTCTGCTCCCACACCCATGGGTGTTTCAGTTTTCTCCCACAAGCTACCCAATCAATCTGAACAGGGAAGGCACACAATTTCACAGGACAAAAAACCAAACCAAACCAAGACAAAAAACCACCCAAACATAAAAGAAAAACAACAACAACAAAAACACAAAGCAAACAACAACCAAAATGGTTGGTAAATTTCTCTAGATGCCTTGAGATAATGTCACCTTAAATACTTTAAAACTTTCCATTGTACATACATGATCCCAGATTATTTTTTGTAACAACAAATAGGCAGATAATTCTGTTCTCTCTCCTAGTCATACAGCATTTGTTAGCAAAAAGAGAAGAAACTAGAGCCGTTCTGATTGCTAGTCTCTAGCAGAGTTTTTAAGACATCTCTCTTTAAGAAGTGGAAGTCCCTGAATGCAAGTTTATACACAGATTTGTATGAAAACTTCTTTTAAGAGAAGTTAAATTACCTTATCTGGAACATTAACTAGGTCCTATGGAGAAGCCTTTCCACCACTGACAACTTCAGAAGAGTCAAGACTGACTTTTCCGAAGTATTAAACTCAAGTCATGGCATGAAATCCTGCTTCAGTTCTGTGATCACACAGAACCTATCCACATTAAAAAAAAAAGTCAGCAAGCTAATTAAGTACAAGGGCAAGCCATTACATGCAGACACTGAGGAAGTGCTATCTGCAAGCAGGTCCTAAAGCACACAATCTGCTTATGAATAGCTGCTGTTCTTTAAAGGTAAAGAAATACTGTATCTCAAAAGCAGTTTTTCCACTTCTTTAATAGCACTTTTCTTTGATTTCCTGACCAAAATTTTGTTAACAAATTCCTCTCTTAAATCCTTTAAAAGTATTCTGGGTGGACACTTTGAACACTTGAATAGATCTTGCCAGTAGAACTGAAAAGCTTCCACAACGTTAACTCTGCCAGCATAGCTAGACCTACACAAGGGTTTTAAAATAACTAAGCAAAGAATCCCAGTTTCTTACTGCGAGTAGATTTGGTACTACTACCTTTGGAACATTTGTAATGAAGACCTTGTCCAACATAAAACAATATGTACTTGTTTAAAATACCATTTAAAATTATCTATCATCGTGAATGGAAATGCCATACACTAGACTGGATCAGAAAGTTGTTGTCCACTAGTAAAGAAAAGAAGCACATTCAGCAAGGCATATGATTCTAGATCACCAAGAATACCAAAATCTATTATCAAAGAATTAGCTGGCAAAATCTGTTCAAAATAAATCCAAAATAGGCCGAGACTCAGAGGGGGAAAAAAAACAAATTCAGAAGGATTAAAAGAAATCACATAGCATTAATAAGGCAATCAAGCAGCAAAGGGTGGCCAATCAAGCACTTTTCTAACAGGAAGTAGCAAAAACATTTCTCCTGCAGAGGGACATTTGCTATTATCACACAAATAAAATGGAAAGCAGTTTCATTAGAAACTGCACACCTGACACCATCCATGCATGGCCTATTAAACAGCAACAAGAACAAAGCCTTCTTAACCTAATAAAACCTAGGTAATATTTATGCTCATACTATCTTCAAGGCAGACCTTCAAGGGCCGGGTTTTATCTGTCCTAACAAACAGCTCAAGTTTCAGGCCGCTCAGTCTCCACCACATTCACACTTCTCAGCAGCACAGGGTTAGCGTACAGCTACGAAAAAAAAAATATCTTGCTAAGCCTCCAGTAATTTTGCACTCTGAACTCCCAAAAGATACTTGAAGATCACCTCAACTACATGGAAGGACTGAACTCAACAAATTCTACTCTCCTTATGTATTATTCCTTTTCAAAAGCCTGTTGGCATATTTCCATAGGTCTGATCAATAAGAGTATCAAAATTATTTAATGGTAATTACCAGACAAGCCTGACAACTAACGCCCAAACAAATTGTTCAGTCTAAAAGTACACAGCTACTATTCT
This sequence comes from Ceryle rudis, assembly GCA_033439905.1. NCBI lineage: Eukaryota > Metazoa > Chordata > Aves > Coraciiformes > Cerylidae > Ceryle > Ceryle rudis. The sequence goes on from JAAGNO010024020.1 coordinate 117,769, forward strand.
AAAAATAAATGAGATAGCTGCCACTACTCAGGTATACTTACCAATAAAGCACATGGGAAAACTGGCTGGTAATCAAAGACAAGGCTGTTGGCAGAGTGGTCTGGACTTGCTAGCAAGAACAGCAAGTTCAGGTGCCTTTTAACCACAAAGAGAACGTTCATTATGTGACAGAGTAGGAGTGGAAATAGAATGACTGAGTCATCCACTTAACCATATGCTTTATCAATACACCTCATGATTGTTAGAGTTACTAGTTAGTGACAGCACAAAACAGTGATGCTTTTATGTGAAAGAGAGAGTAGTCCAAACCTTTGGGACATTTTTTCCTCTTACAGACTTAGCACTTCAACATTTTATGTGCATTTTGGAATCCAAAACTACACAATGCTACCAGCATTCTAACACTTCACATAAGTAAGCTGATGGCAGATGCCTCACAGGCAAAATACTTCACAGGCTTCTGGATTAGTCTTTGCTTGATCAGACAAATAGCTGTGCTACCAAGTTCCCGGTAACACCATCACCATCTCCAACTCACCTCGCCAGCCTACTGTAAAAGATGCAATGACTTATGTTTAGCTCTCTGCAAAAGGATTTATCAGAAATGTCACAAGGATCCTATAATGCTTCAAATATTTCTGCATGAAATCTGAAGCTAAGAAATTTTTCTCAAGTTCCCAGACTTGCTAACCCAGCTAGGGATTCAAGATAGAGTAGAGCTTGTGCTTCAACACCAGAAATCAGCACTCCACAAGCTCAGCTACAACTAAAGGGACAACTGATCCACTTAATTGATTTTGGCTGGTTTATTGGAACTCCGATGTTGTACTTGCCAGTCATCTCCACCACTCATGGCTTTTTTTCATTGCTTTCTCTGCCATGACGTCAGAGCAAGATTTCGTATGGTTGAAAAATAAATAGTTTGGGGCAACTATCAAACTGAAAAATAAGGCAAGGTAAAAAAAAAAAAAAGCACTCAATTTCTTAGCTGGGTACATTCCTTGCTGCAGTTCACCCTGCTAGTATTTCTGCCCTAATAGCATGGGAAGTGAGGAGCAGTCAATAAATAAGCTACCTCACGGCACACGGGGTCACAACCTAATATAAGTAGAAACAAATTTACATTAGTTACAACTGAGGAGGACCCTAACTTTATCAAGCAAGTAGCAGAACTTAACAGCAATTAGGTCAAGCCACCAATTTGGCACTAGAACAGGTAGACTTAGAAATACAAGCTTTTCAAGAGTTGATAAATTTGAGTCTGACATGGAACTAGAAAGCAAAGTCCACCTGTACTTACAGGCATCTTCAGATATAAATTCATACATGAAGTTTACAAAGGAAAAACTTGGTAAATTGAGACTTTCAGCTTTTCCCTGGAGACTTCTGCCAGCCTGTACATTAATCAGAAAAGGCTGTATCACAGCAGAAAATGTGCTTTGTACAAGTCCTGTTTATTCACTTATTGGTCCAACTCCAGTCAATCTGTGACAGTATTCCACTTATTCTAAATCTAAATGAAAATATAATACTATAGTTGAGACAATTATCACAAACCCTTGGCACCTTAATAATGAGATAAAAGCAATTCAATTTACAAACTGCATTAAGATGACTTTTTCAGGATCACTGCCAGTTCTATTACCTAAGAAATACACCTTCAACTTTTCAAAAAGATCGATATTCTTCTTCTCCAGCAGGATCAATCTGAGCCCATCTCAATGCAGAGAGCAAATTCCATAGTCTGAAAGCTGTCCCTTAATGAATAAGGAGGGAGGCACAAATCAAACTGCTTTTAATGCCATACTACTAAAACAATGCTCAGAGAGTTGATAGCCAGCACTAGGTCACTTCAGACTTAATTGATTGCTGCCAATACCACAGCTCCATTAAAGAGAAAAAGACGTAACAGATCCACATCCCAAAGCACCAGTACCACTGACTCCTACCGAGACAGCTCCAAAGCCAGCAAAATCATCCACACCACATTTTGCCTCCAAATTGCTTTAAAGCAGAGCTGTGTAAGATACGCAGTTGGCGTATCTCAAGCTTTTGCTTTGCAACCCCCATTATACATTTCTCCTCTGCTGCTCCGAGTGCTTCAGCGCTCAAACAGCCTATGGATATACAGTACAAGCAGTATAAATTAAAAGATTCACAACCTCCAAGAAATTACTAAATCGGGCTGACCACTTTTTGGCAGAGGACTGCAAGTTATTTCATTATTTGCACTAGAAACTGCTACAGTGATCTAAAACCAGCCAACCTCTAGTCAGCTCTAATCAGGTTAGGAGGTCTCAATCTTCTAGTCAAAGTTTTAAAGAAACTGATTTTTCTGTTTCAGTATGATTGCTAGGAACAACAACCAATAAACTCGATTCACCAGAGGGCACTAACACTTCTACCTAATGGCAAATGCACTCCTTCAATTAGGAAGGCTGATAATTACATCCACATCATCATGTATATTTTATCTGGATTGAACTTCAGCCAGATGTTCTAATCCACATTCACATCTCAACTACATGCTGATGAGACACTGAGCTACGTGAATTGTTGTGGTCACACTTGCAATACTGGGGAGACTCTAAGTCTCTCCCATGATAGACCAGAGAAAATAGGGCAGGCGCATGCCTCTCCCAGTTCACTTGCAACCTAAAGCTTACATGGCCTGTGAAATGTCTTTGGATGTACGCATATAAATCAAATTCTGAAACAGGCATAGAACAGGTCACAAGTCTGACACCTCAAAGAAACAGAATAAATAACTATTTTTAAGAGTTTTCACCAAGATTAAACCCTACTGTAGGTGACTGCAAAGAATATCTACCTCCAAGAGGAAAAAAGGGAGGGCATCCATTTAATCACCAAGCAGCACCAGATGCATTGCGCTCTCAAATTTGGCATCAAATCGACTGCCATGTTACATGCTCCACCTTTAACAGATGAGGCTGTTCTTTACCAAATGAGCAGGTTTTTAAACCACACATGATTCACACAAGAATGTTTCTTGCTATTCTGACCAAGCAGCATGCAAGCCCCTCGGTGTCAGGCGCAGAGGAGCACTGCAGCACACCCAGAGATTTTCTGGGGCAGGAAACCCTGACTCGATACACTCACAGAGCCGAAACACAGCCTGGTAAGTGCAGCCCTACAGAAACAATGGCAAAGCTTCTGGGACCTGCAAGGTACACAGCTTCTTTTTCCCCAGCCTTATCGCCCTGTAGTTATACCTTAACTGTCAGTCTTGCAATTGGGACTCTAAGACAACACGGGCAAGGGAAAAGAGAAAAGAGAATCCTATCCTTACTTAAGGAAAGGCACACGGTAAGTAAGGAGGCTGCCACTTCTCTGCACTGAAGTTATAGTCATGGAAAAAGTTACACAGACAATCAGGCTGGGATGGCAAGAATTCTGAGACCATTCTCAAGGTATCTCCAGGGGTTTAAAGGAAGACACCATTTGTGCCATTAGACAGCCTACAACCCATCTGGAAGCCTGTAGGGAGTTTAGAGAAAAACAGCTGTGAGTGTACTAGAGAGTGGCACACCTCCGAACAGTGAGCTCTAGAGAATAAATATTAGCCTTTTATACATGTGAGAAACACTGTATATTAAAATATTTAGTACTAGCCCACTGGATTGCCCAGCATTTTATTTTACTATAGTCTAAAATTCAGTGAATGGGTCAGTCAGACTCTCCTATAAACTGACTCACAGACAGGAAACAGTCTCCCTCTTCTTATGCCAGCAAGCAATGACCATCATTTACACCACACTTAACTTTTGAAAGTCACAGCAAGAAGCTTGAATGTTCAGAACATACCCTGCTGCTGAACACATCCTCTTCTTCTGTGACTTTGGGCCACCCTCTCCTTTCCCCCCTCCCACCTTCTCCGCTTTACACAGCTGCTCCTGACTGCACAGAGCTGTTATCACCAGCTCAATCCACTGACTGGACTGGGCCTTCTATCTGACACCCCACAACTGCCTTGTTCCAGCTCTGATTTCAGAGGTCCCTTTTCTGCTCAGCACAATAGCGGGTGGTACCAGCTTGCTCACAGTAAGGATTCCAGTGCCATTTTCCCTGGGGTCCTACGAGGCATTTAAGTATCTTTGTAAAGAGTTGCAGTAATAAATCCGCACGTTCTATGTGACTGAGTATGCAGAGCACCTACTTAAAAAACACCCAACTGTAACATTAAGACTCGCTTGCTTCAGCAGTCTTTTAAGGTAATTAGTTCCTAAACAGACAAAACATGAAGCCCACAAAGCTTCTCTTTATGCAATAAATACTATGCGGAAATATTAAAAAGATTATTTCTACTGCAGCAATTCCAGGTATTTAAATGTAACGATTATTAAGAGAAATGTTTTCTCATTATTTTGAAAATGCGTTTTTAAGTACAGTTTCTAAGAAGGGCTGTAAAACAACACTGAAATCAGAAATCTACCACGTCTCTGATGTCTTATATTTTGACAAAATGCAACCAATTACGCTCCCTAATCTTACAGGAAGTTTTCAGCTCAGCTTTACTTACTGAATGAAAGAAGGAGCGCAAATGACTCAGCTGCAAGCAAATATAAAGGAAAAGATTATTCCTTAATCTCAGTAAAAAAAAATATAAGGGAAGAAACTCTTTAAAATGGAGCTGTGTCCTTATAAAGTCAAATCTTCTAATATTCAAAGACACATCAGGCAGAACACACTAAAACATCCTTAGCTTTCTGAAGTCTTAAAGACATTTATTACAAACACAGCCAGTTGTAGAATCAAAGTTCACAGGAGCAACTGAAGTTAGCCCTGTATCTTCATTCTTGCTCACTAGTGCTGAGCAGCATCGAGATCACTAAAATATCTAAGCATTGGGATTTTGAATCTACACAGTCACCAGAAAAATACAAGTCTGGAAGGAAAAAGACCTCTCCAAAAATTCTACATAAAGGCAGGTGTCAGAGGGAAAACAAACCGACAATAATCCAGATAACCTCCTGAAGAAGGTTGGGTTTTTTTCCTCCATTAGACTGAGGAATCAAACATTTCTCATTAAAATCCAGCAAAATACATTACGAAGTAGAATATTTCACAAGGTAGCTAATAGACTCCAAGTCACTGCTGTACATCTTCCACACGTATTGCAAGTGACTGTTCACCCCCCATCTCAGCCATGCCACACTAGCATTTCAGTACAGAAAACATCTCCAGGCGCGTTGGAAGGAATATTTAATTTGAGACTAGCAAAAGTGCTTCTTACATCCAGTCCAAACTCTAAATACAGATGTCACCAGAGGGCACTCTTTCAATTCAAGTGACCTAGCTTTAGCAAACTTCCAAGCAAGACTGCAGACAGCCCACATGCAGGAATGCACAGAGGTTGTACAAAGCAGTAATAGCTTTGCTTCTACAAGAGATTTCCCATAAAAAATAATAATAATAAAAAAATCTAAGAAAAAATACAAATAACATAAATGAAATGTAATTATCCAAGAAACATCAAGTATTTTTCAGAGTAACCAGAGGTGCAACCGCTAGCAAAGATCATAAGCTATTATCAACTTCTGTACTATGTTACATTGTGGTACTTGATGATACCAATCCACTCAAGTAGTTTTGGCACCCGTGTGGATCATCTCAATTCAAAGAAGCGGGGTCCAAGCCAGTACAACTCATGTCTATGGAAATCCTCTGGCTCTATTATCACAGCTACTAAACCTTGCAATAATACTTAAAAAAACTCAAATATGGTGTCAAGAGAAAGCTCTGGGAAACAATATGTTTTTCTCCTCCTCGCTGTTCTGTATTTGATGTTGTTTTAAGTCAAAAATTAAACCGTTTGCATGAAGATACAACAGTATCAGTAGCTTTCAACCTTTGGTCCATATACTATTTCTACTGGCCTGCTAAGGCATAATAAAGATTAAAAAACCCCATAGCTGGTGAGTTGAAGTTCATTACACAAAAACACACACAACCACTAAAAACCACAATAGGTCTATATATCAAAAAAGGTCTCAAATCACTGTTTGATGTGAATAAAAACTTAAGCCCAGTTTTTGAAACAACCACCCCCGCAGTACTACTAAAATCAAGTCAGTTTCAGAGGCAGGCAGCAATATGGGAAAAAAAAAAAAAAGTAAAAATAATAATCCTTGTGCATTCTCTGACATTTTCCTGTATTGAGAGAAACTCAACAACCACAGGACTACAAAACGTTTGATTACCTGCTTATCCACCTATCCCATCTGAGAAGAAATAGCCTCCATCTCTTTCCACTATCTGTGACAGCAAAGCCCCTTAGAAGGGGTCGGGAGGCGGGACTAATACCCGTGCGAAGGCACCTTTTGTCAGTGTCAGGCTCTCTCAAAGTGATAAACCTACCCACAGAATTTTACCAGGCCAGTAACTACTATTAAATATACAGGGACAAGTTACTGCAAACTATCACCTATCATCACCACTCATCTTGGTTTAAAATGTATCTATATAATTGCTTTTCCAGCATCAGTTGCCAGCAAAAAAAACACTCCCGATGTCAAATAAACAGCACCTATTTGTCCACCCACTAAAGCAGATCCCTGTCTACTGGAAAGCAACGCACTCTCGGTGCTTACCTCGTTTATATAAAAAGAAACGCTCTGTCGTGTTGATACCCCGAAGACCCCTCCCACTCCGGGCCGAGGTCGTTCTGCCCTACACTTCATGTCACTGCACCCCGGCCCCACTGCAGAGGAAGGTGCCTCAGCCCCCCTTGGAAGAGGTGACCCGATAGCGATATCTCACTGTCCCA
>JAAGNO010024021.1:0-18223 GCA_033439905.1 Ceryle rudis
CCGGCCGAGCCGTGCAGGCCGGAGCCGGGCGCTGAAGGGGCAGCGGTAGTGCCGCAGGTCCTGGGATCCCTGAGCTCTGTCTGCGGGGCGGCTTGCTGGCTAGGAGCTTTTTAAACACGGGTCTTTATCGTGGAGACCGGATTATGGTTAATCAACTAAATTAATAGCTAGAGAATCCTGGAATAGTTTGGGTGGGAAGGGACCTTTAAAGGTCATTTAATCCAACCCCCCAAGACAAAGAATGAGAAAACGAATAACTGTAAAAGTAGCGTTAGTTAATCGGCAATGATAGGGTGAATGGGGCTTTTTATTAATTAACCCCGTCCCTCCCAGTTTAACAGTTTTCCCTGTAGCTCGCAGTAGAGCGCAGCACGCGCCCAGCCTGTCTGAAGTTGAAGCCCCTCATTACCCGAGGCGTGCCGAGCCAGCGGCGCGCAGCCGCGGTCACGGTTCTGGGTCGAGCCTGGGGCTGGTGCCCCGACTCAGCGTTGGTTTTGTCCCCGTCCAGGCATCGTGCGTGCAGTACCGTCTGGTGGTTCGGGATGCAAACACCCTCCAGATCCTCCAGCTGTACACGTGCCTGGACCAGATCCAGTACATGGAGTGGTCGTCGGATTCCCTGTTCATATTGTGTGCCATGTACAAGCGCGGGGTTGTTCAGGTGAGGACAAAACCCAGAATCTTTCCTGCTGGGGGTTGGCGCGCGGTGCGAGCACGAGCTTCCCGATGACGAGCGCAGCACTGCTTCAGTGCTTTTGCTAAAGTACCCGATGCTGTTATTGCTAACGCCTGCTTTGGGCACAACCCCACGTGATGGTATTTTAAAAACCATGACAAACATCTTTGTTTGAAAAACAAACAACTTTAGAATAAAAATATTTCTCAAAACGAATCAGAGCTGGAGGTTATCCTAACAGTTACTCACTTCAGCAGGAAGTAGATATGTGCAAAATTGTGTTAAATGGACTAATTAAGTGCTGGATATTCAGAATATTTGTCACGGGAAAAAAAAACCAACCCAAGCAAAGCGCCGTGCTTTACAGTTTGTATTGACACCCGCGCTGTGAGCTTACTTTTGTCGCGGGATCCAGCGCCAGTCCTTCATGGCCGCAGGCTTTCAGAGCTTCCTGACCTCTCTGGTGCGCTGCAGGGACCTGTTCCCGTAAGCAGAGGCTCTGATGAGCTCTTTGGTTGCTTCACTGTCTGTGTGGTTTCCTCTCTGACCCAGGTCTGGTCCCTGGAGCAGCCTGACTGGCACTGCAAGATAGACGAGGGGTCGGCGGGGCTGGTGGCTTCATGCTGGAGTCCGGATGGTCGTCACATTCTCAACACCACCGAGTTCCACGTAAGTGTGAAGTCACGATTGCTCGCGGCGGTGTCAGATGTTGCTGTCTGCCCATTGCCTCTTAAAATAACCTAAAGCTCTTAAAGCTGCAGTGGTGGTAAAGAATGCAGATGTAGTCCTACATTCGTAGGTGCAATCTAGGTTAATTCCAGTTCAGATGTTAGTTCTGCTAACATTTTGTCCTCTTCCTTCTGATGGACACTTGGCTTTGAAGGTAAAATTATGTGTTTGAGCAAGGTGTAGGGATAATGGGTGTTCATCAGAGCAGTTTCAGAAATCAGATGTGGTGGGTGTAGCTCAGGGCTTCTACCAAAAAAAACCCCAACCATAAACATTGAAGAGTGGCTATGGAATTAAAAAACACAGTCTTTGGTTTATTGACCTATGAAATGAGACTTAAATCCAGATCCTGGAAATGAGATGAGGCTTAGATCAGGCTGCTGTTGATAGAACCACTTGCAAAATTAAAATGTAAGCACCTGTTAAGTGCTTACTGGTTAAGGGTCATACTCTGGAAGCCACACGAAGGTAGGATACGAATCAGTTTGCGGGTGCTGGGTTTGTTGGGAGGTGTGTGGCAGTCCAGCTCAATCCCTGCAGTCTTTGGATCGGAGCTGACCATTCGTGTTATTCGGTACAACAGTGAATGGATGGATGGAAATAGAGGAGAACTACACACAAGGTGTTTTCCTCTTTGCTGTCTTTACACTGAAAACTGCAGATGGGTTTTAGATGACAGGTTATTGTGCCGTCAGCCTCGCTTGCACTCCATTAAAATGTTTCCTTTTTGAAAAAGACTTTTCCCTTTTTTGTGCAGATCCCAATGTCAGTGGAATTTAGATGGGCGCTTTGTCACCCGTGTGCAGACTGGAGTTAGTGCCAATGCTGGTGCGCTCAAGGCGACCCCCAGGGAACCTTGCCTCTGGCTGTGGCGTGGTGCTGATGCACACGTGTGGTGGCTGTAGCTTGGGGTTTCTAGACAATAAAAAAAACCCTGAACCATGAGGTTTAGGCCCAAATCACCCCGATGGCGATGAAAATTACCAAATGAGTCCCAGGTTTCAACCTGGAGTCAGAAGAGACGCGTGGCTCGTTGGGCCGAAGCGCTGCAGTCGGTAACCCAAGCTGAGGGCTGCCGCTCTGCGCTGCGAGCGAGTATCTTGTGGCACGTGCGTGTGGGGGTGGACTAGCAAGTATTTATTGCCTCCCAACAGAACTTGGTTTGACCTTAGAGGATTTCATTAAGCCTTTGCCAACTTGGCATCTGTGTTGGGATAGGTTTTCTTTCCTGCTGTAAACAGGTTGCTAAATTAGCTTTTGTCAGACAGCTGCCTGGGTTATGCCGGTGTCTGAGCTGTGTTTACTCTCTCCCTGCTAAATCCACAGTCTGGTAGGACAGGCGTGAGCAGCGCTCGAGACAGAGACTGCCAGGATACTTAATATCAGTGTATTTTGTACATTATCAAATTCAGAGGCTGCTTGGAGGGCTCAGGGGTTCCCTGTCCACCAGTACAGCTCGCCTTTGGTAGCGGGAGGCTTTCAAACCCCATCAACTAATTACTCATACTTGTAATTCTTCAGGTCAGCATGGGAGCTCCACTGTAAGCTCACAAATTAGTCTCTTATTCCTAGAAAATTATTAAAGCCTATGGTTGTGCTGATTTATTTCCAGCAGTCTGTACTTACCGCCTCAGAAAAAAAAAATTAATCAGCTGACTTGGAGTCAAAATTTTTTTGTGGTCGGTGTTACAGTGAGTAATGCTGTGGGTTTGTGATGTGACTGGTGAGCATTTCCTAGCTCAAAATGACTGCAGCAGATTTACAGAAGGGAGTGTGGTACCTGGTTACGCGCCCCAGAATTCCAAAAGCATCTCTGTGCTGTGTGTTACCTTAAAGTGGTGTGTGTGGAGGGGTCATCCTGTCAGCAGCTAGGATGGAAGTCCTGCTGAGATGGAGAAAAGATGCAGGTGAGCTCCTCAAACTCTTGCTGTGCTGGATGGGAGGAGCTGCCAAGCGAGAAGCAGAGTTGCTAGCTTTTTCCAGGCAAAAACTAGTTTTACCAGGCAGCTGGATATTTTCAGGGGTAATTCCAAATGTGGAAGGTTTTTTTGCCTTTAATTGACTGCTTGTATCTTCCATGTACACGTGAGAAGTGGTCAGAATAGTTGCGACTTGATTTTTTTTTTTTCATCACTTTGTTGTTTATGGTTCTGGAAAAGTGGGTTTGGGGGAGGGTGGGGAGATGGAGCTACTTTCTCATTTAACTACTCAAGAGCAAATCTAAATTTGTTGGAAAAACACCTTCTGAAAACCTGCTATGCCAAATTTATCTGGGAAAAAAAGGGAAAGCCACGTTAGTTAGGTTGATCCACCGGTGCACTGGAGAGTGCCTGTGTTTCCGTGTGTGTTGGAGCTAATCCTTAGTAACTGTAAATGGCCACGTTGGTTGAAAAATGCTTTCTGTCGAGGAATGTGCTCTGAATAATCTTCTGAAATCCGGTGCTGACAGACACTGCTATGTAAGGAGGCCTTGTGACCCAGTCAAGTCTGGGACAAAAGTTGACAGTCATTTGAGATGTAAGGTGGTTTAAAAGTGTGGTTTTATCTGTTGAAAATCACCAGTCTTACACCTGCCTGTAGCTGTCAATGTTGGGCTGTAGTCCTCAGCGCAGTGCTGGAGACTGTTTATCACGTTACCATCTAAATACTTTTTATTTCTCAGCTGTTTTTAGGCTATTTTAAAAATGCTTCTGCTTTTGGTTTGTTTTTCCACTGCAAAACAACAGCTGAAAACTTCTTAGACACCATTATCGTTAGGATTGGAGTTTGACAGCTCTGTTTAATTGAATCGTCTGCACTAAGGGGAAAGTACTCCTCAAAACGATGAAGTGCTCGCTGCAGGCTGCACTGGCCATGAGCTCTTCTCCTGCTGCAATACCAGTTGCCCCTTCTCCCCAAAGCCCCTGAAAAAAGCAAACAAAGCAATGCCATTCCTCGTAATTTTTGAAGTGTTTGGCTTTCTTTTTTCACCCTCTGTGTGTTTTATGCTTCCATCTTTCAGAATCATCTTTACTAGATGTGAAATCTTTCTTGGGCTAGTTTACGTTGGCAGGTTGGGCAAGATTGTGGAGTGATGTTTTGGTTCTAGTAGAGGATTTGAAGGTTCTCCCTTTTTGTCACGATTTAATTGTAAACATGTTGTTAACCCATGTTAGATTGCTGTGAAGTCCAGGTGTTAAGCCGAGAAAGTTACATTACGTGCTTATAAAAATATTGGAGTGTACACAAATAGAACAACTGAAAAGAATCCTAAATTTGCTTTTAGATGTTTCAAACCTTGGGCCATAACTTCAGGTTTTGCAGTGTCTGCTTCCCTTTCCAGCCTGCAGCCCTCTCAGGAGAGCCGCTGAGGCTGAGCTGAGGATTTCTAGTTAATGGGTGTGTTGAGACCGAAGACAAAGTGCTCTGGTTATCCAAGGGTCGCGGGTGTCCAGTGTAGTAACAGGCCTTCTGCTATACAGGGTGGAGTTCTGTGGTTTGTCTGTAGACTGGATGTAAACACCCCAGGGGTGGGTGCTGGTTGTGTTCTGTAGCCCCTCCCCAGTGCCCTGCCCGCTGGGGATGGTGGGCTGGGGGGCACACGGGGCACTGCAGTGTTACTGCAGCGATCTCAGTGGTTAATGGTAGTGAAATTTTCGGTGTCGGTGAAGTGCGTGCTCAGCAGTTCAGCACAACAGGAGAATGAGAGGGAAACTGTGACCAGCGTCTCCTCTGGGGAGTGCAAACCTTGCCGCTGTCTGAACAGCACCCATGGCTGAAGCAGAGATGGGTGCAGGGAGGCTTCTTAAAACAGAGGTACACTTGTCTTTGCTCTTCTGTGGCGGAGCCTCAGGCAAGGCAGAGGTGACAGTAAGAGCTCCATGCGTGATGTGCTGTTTCTCACCTCTGGAGAGTCTCCTCTTCTGGATTCTCCTGATGCACCTGAGCTTGAGGTCTTGCCTTGTCCCGAAGTGCTGAGCCAGCTGAAGTGGTCCAGGACAGAAGGACGTTTGACATGCAGCAGGAGCATAAACTTGGAAGCCTCTGTCAGGAAGAAGCATGATCTGGACCCCGGCATTCCGAGCCTGCAGCTGCTAAGCTTGTCTTAAGTGGCTGCAGAATGCGTGTGGCGTGTGCTGCGTGTTTTGGTCGAGGGAGGAACAGCGGCGAGTACGCTGAACGCTGCAATGAACGGCAGCAAGCAGCGTGTCCCTGTGGCAGTTGCTGGTGAGGAATGAGAGGAGGCATCGTGTTGGTATTTTTAAAGTAAATCTTGCAGGAGGAGCAGACTTAACAACGCTGTGGGGCTGTGTGTCCGGAAGTGAGCAGTTGCAGTGAGAACACTGGGTTAATGTTGTTCATCCACTGGATTCCTCTAGGACTTGCTAAACTGAAAGGTGGTCCCGTGGATGTCTTGTTTTAATTTCACACCTGTAAAATAAAGGAAGAGAATAATGAACAGTGCTTTAAATAGTGGTCTGGCACCTTTTCTATCTTGGGATAGAAGCGGGCTGGAGTCTGATCTGGTTGTGCTCTCTCCTGTAAGAAATTAAAAAAAACCCTAAACATTTTCTACATTGATTCTTCAAATCTTCATTTCTTCTGTCTACAAAAAGCAGTGGGGAGAACGGGTAATGCTGCTCCTCTGCTCTGGGACTCCACACTGTGGGAGGCAGCATTTACTGGGATTCCAAAGCTTGGTTTGAGCACCATGTCAACTGCTTGGGTCACGCTTTCTGGTGACAGTGCTGGTGTCAGCAAGGAAAACCCCACCGAGTAGTCCTGTTGAAACGCAGTCTGGAGCGTTACCAGGTAGAACAGGTTCATAGGGTGCTACCTTGGGGTCCTTTGTCACCACTCAATAGCACCAAATTACTTCAGGGAAGGAAAATGTCCATTGAGGACAAACACGCCAAAAAAGCGTAGCAGAAGCTTCTTCCCAAGCCTGCTGGTGATGCTCCTGGTCTGCACCTCAGGCAGGAGGATGGTGAGATGGTCAGCAGTGCTGAAGTTTTACTTGTATAGTAGACCAGAACTATTTGTGCTGGTCAGTAGTTCTGGAAAAGGCACCTCTGTGACTGTGATGCCTCATTGCAAAAATAGTTCCACCCGTGTCTCTTGCAGAATCTCTTACTTTGGGGCAGTGAAATGCAGGAAAACGCAAGAAACAAAAAATGACACTGGAAACATTCCTCGCTCCAGAGAGCAATGCAAAGGTTCACATGACATCCTGCTTAATGCACACATGTCGTTGCTAAGGGAGAGCAAGTATTTGTTTTTAATTGAATAATCTGCAGATGGCAATGCAGAGCTTCCAGAATGCAGGCTGTGACCTTGAAGAGCTGTGGAGAGCCTTGTTTTGCAGCTGACTGCCTTCTCTGCGGCTCTGGTGCTTTATGGATGCACGAGCCTCCAGAAATACCCCAGATGAGATGTTTGGTGGTGTGCTTTTCACACCACATTTTGATCCTTTTTCAAACTCTTTCAGTAATGACGTAACGTTACTTTCTTGTGGGTGGCAGAGGGAAGAGCAACATGCAAATTAGCTGTCGAAGTTGAGTGTGTCTCAAGTTGACAAATACAGCTAAATGTTCATACTCGTAGCCTTTTCCTCCAAGAGAAAAATCTTCTTAAGCTGCCGTAATGCCTCTTCCATTCATAAATGCAAGAAACTTGTCTCTCTTCCATATTCAGTGATGAAACTGTGTTTTTCCAACTGAAAAGTGTCTGTGTACCATGCACTGGCAATCCCGTAGCTAGATTCGTGCTAATATCGGTAACTTCAGTGTCACTGAAGAGCTTTTCTCCATACTGGTGTTCTGTGTCTCCCGTTCCCCTCTCAGCATTCCGTGTGGAATAAGGAACCTTGTGAACTGAGGGGAGCTGGGGGAGGATTCCCCACAGGTACTTCTCAGGCCTTTGTAGCTACACAGATTAGCTGCAAAGTTTAACCACGGGAGGTATATGGATCTACTTTGTGTTGCTGAATTAGGTTTATGGCTTTCTGTTTATCTCTTTTTAAATCTAGAATGATAAACAAGTATCTCCTCATCTCTTTCTCCAACAGCTGCGGATAACAGTGTGGTCCTTGTGTACAAAATCCGTGTCTTACATCAAGTATCCCAAAGCCTGTCAGCAGGGTGAGTGTCACAGCCCAACACAGGGATGGATGGTGTTTTTAACACAGCAGAAAGGGAAAGATGACTCTGATGTATAATGAGGGAACACAGGTTTGGGGCAGGCCCCAGCACCCTCCCCCTTGCAGGGTTAGCTCGCCCTCCGGGCGCCGCTGGCTGCGGCACATCGCGATGTTCTCGTGGTGAATGAAGGCTGACGTCTGCCCTGTGTGCCCGCTCTTCAAACACAGCTCTGTCCTCTGCCTCTGATAGGTCCTTTAAGACATTAAATTAAGCTGAGCGCATTGGTGATAAAACACTAATCCAAAGTGGCTTTTGTCATCTTTTACACATGAAGTGCTTTGAAAGGGAAACTCGTGTCAGGACTGTCTGGCCACAGGGCGTTGGGTAGCAGGTTCCTGTCTGAGGTTTGTCTACGGTAATATCCGGTCTGTGACCAAGACCATTATGCGTTACGTATAAAATGGCAGTGGACGGGGACCAGTGCCTGGAAGCTGGTGAGTACCAGGGGTTGCATAACTAATCCATTTAGCTAGACCAAAGGAACTGTTTATTTGGAATCTGTGGGTTTTCTGTACCAACTGTCAGCCACCAAACGTGGCTTGCTGACGTTCTGCAGTAGCTGTGAAGCTGAATATACTTGGAAATAGTGTATTTGGTGTTTAAGAATTGCCGGCACAAGCCAGCTAGTGACACTGTGGATTGCCCTGATTAGTACAGTCTTCTGTGAGGATACTTCTCCTTCACGTTGTGAGTAGCTGCTCTTCATGGAAGACCTGTCAGCTGTTCTGTCTGGTTTTCTGTTTAATGAGCCGTGTCTCGTTGCAGGGATTGCTTTCACTAAGGATGGCCGCTATATGGCAGTAGCAGAAAGACGTGACTGCAAGGACTTCATTAGCATCTTCGTGTGCAGCGACTGGCAGCTACTGAGAGTAAGCCACGTCCTTGTCTTCCCCTGCATCTGCGCAGGCTACCAGCATGTGTCGGGCACCGCTGCGGGCCGGGCCGCTTTGGTCGTCTGGTTTTAGACTCGCCCAGGTGTTTCCTCTCCAGCTTCTGGCTGCTCCCAGGGCCTGCAGGCAGAGTTGCTCAGCAGGTTCTGTTCTGGAGGCCAGTGTGTGCTACCAGTGCGTGAAGAATTTCTGATGGAATGCAAAAGGTCACCTCTGAATTCTCGCATGAGCTTATTTACAATAAATGATTCTACATTAATAATTGAGTAACAGCTGCTGGACAAAGTGATCATTTGGGATGTGTAATATAAATTGTCCTGGTTTCTGTTTAACAATGAGACTGGGCTATGAAGGACGCACACTAGCATGTCTTAGAGGACCAGATGGACCTAAGAAATTAAAATCCCTTGAGAACTGGTCTGTACATAGTGTCAGCCTCGGTTCAGGAATTCTGAAGATCGCTAGAAGCTGACAGCAAAATTCAGGAGATGCCATTAAATGCTTGTCAGGTTCCCAAGCTCTTCCCTAATGATCCTGTACCGGCCTTCCTGAGGAAGGGATTAGGCTAGCTGGATTGCTTGACTGATTCAGTGGAACTCATTTATTTTTTTTACATAAATGCTGCTCATTTTAAGGTATAGAAGCTTTTTACCTTTTCTGTGAGGGGAAACCAAAGGAGCAGTGACTGCCACATGCTGTTAACCAAAGAAAATATTTCTGTCTCTGTGCCAGCGTGCAAAAGGCTCCTCTGCATTCGCGGTAGCACTTGGAAGGATAAACCTGAGGACGACGTTAGGTCAGAGGCAACGGTATTTGTCAGCGTAATGGTTTTTGTTTTTCTCTTTTGTGGGCAGCATTTTGACACTGAAACACAAGATCTGTTTGGCATCGAATGGGCTCCTAATGGCTGTGTTCTGGCAGCGTGGGATACGTGTCTGGAGGTAGGAGGAAAAAGCAGAGTATTTCCTTGGAGAGTTGAAGTTGTTTTGTAGGCACCATGTGTAAAGCAGTAACTAAAATATTTTTTCTTTTAAACATAAACAAAAGCTGAAGTCAATTTTGATACTTGTGTTGTTAAAGGATGTCCTTACAAGTGTATGTCAAACTTAGTGAATCTTTAATGACGGCAACTTACTAGCTTTCTTTCTAACTTATCTTGGGTGGGGAGGGGAAACCAATGTTGTTAGTCTTTAGAATTAATCTACTTATGTTTCAGTATAAAATATTGCTGTACTCCCTTGATGGCAGACTGCTCTCTGCGTACCGGGCTTACGAATGGTCACTAGGCATAAAGTCAGCTGCCTGGAGTCCCAGCAGTCAATTCTTGGCAATTGGCAGCTATGATGAAAAGGTAAGAATTAGGTCTGTTTTCTCTCTTTGATCTAAACCACCCGTAGAACTTTGCAGTAACAGCTTTGTCTTGCAATGCTCTCTTGACTTAGGTGCGTATCTTGAACCACGTCACCTGGAAGAAGATCGCAGAGTTTGAGCATCCGGCAACCATCGCGAGCACCAAGACTGTAAGTACAGAGCCGACCTCCAGTGAATCGTGAGCAGCTCTTTGACTCTGCTATTTGTATCTGAAAGGTGTTGGTAAATATATTTAATTCTGGGACTTTGCCTTTTGCCCTCTGAGCGTGTAAATTTGGCTTGGGAAATTGCGTGAAAATTTGGGGATGTAAGAAATAGATGAATCCTTTCAAGTTTGACAGAATATGCACCTATGGTCCCCTCAGCTTTGGTGTCAATGGATTTTCAGATGTCTTTCTGTCACATGCTGCTGTATTTTGATATATATGGTGATTGCATTTCAGATTTGGGTGTGCAGTTGATGGCAAACTGGGAAACCTATCAGGAAGGGTTTGTCTCAGCTTTGCGCAGTTCGTTACTTCAAAAGGCGTTGGAACTGGCTTGTGATCAGATGCACGTCGTGTATGTACGAGCCCACCCAGCTCACCCGAAGAGCATTTCCTCTAAACATCTGTCACTGTTTGTTGTCCTTGTGTACGTGTATATGCAAGGCCTGGCAGGTCCCGCGTAGCTGGCAGCAGGCAGAGAGCTGTCCCTTTTGTTCCAAAAATCACAATCTGTTCTCACCTGTCAAGGTAAAAACCACGCAGTGTGTTGCAGACTAAGCCTGCAATATTCACTCAGCTGTGGGGATGCCTCTCAACCCAGAGCACCTCTGCAAAGCTTCTCACAACTGAAAACTGCCCTGACTTCCAGTTAGGTGTAAAATAGGTAATGGAAAACAAATGGGAGTAGCTCTTTTAGTCTCTGCTACACAGACAGGAATTGCAGCTGGTGCATTTTACCCTGGTGCTTGTGTTTGGGAATAATGTGTTGTAGGCACACCGTTAAAGTATTTTTGCTATTTCCTCCTGCAGTGTTGCACTTTGTGTGCATTTATTTATTCGTGATAGTATCTGATTAAAGAGTCTGTTGCAAAAATGGGGTCTCTGTTCCCCTTGTAAGGAAGGTGATTTACGGCACTGCCAGGTCTCGCTCTCGGGAACAGCGAATGAGGTGTACTCTGGCAGGCTCGTTCTTCGTAGACTTCAAGATGTGTTTATTTGTCACAGGAGTGTTTTCCTGATCGTGGCTCCAAATAGGGAATGATTCACTGAGAATGCTGGATTTGGTATTTGCCTGCTGAGCCCTTTCCTGCCCTGATGAACGAGGGGGTGCTGAGAGATAATGCACCTGAAAATGAGTTAGTGGGATGTGGATGATTTGGTAAAAGCCTGCGTTCAAATTCTCTGAGGCCCTTCTGTAGAATTCTCCCTTGTTTCTTTGTAGATTGTGTATAAAGAAGTGGAGAAATCCCCATCTGTTGAAACAGAGAGACTTTCTTTCCCTCCAACAAGACCATTGGCTACTTCTCTTTTCAGCACTCAGAGTAAATGTAAGCCAAAGTTTACTAAACGAGACACTCGAGTTTGCCGTGTGAAGTCTTCCTATAAATAAATGTTATAGGTGAACTCTGCCTCTGATACCAGAATGGATCCTCTGGATGCTCTGCTCCAGGCTCCCAAGTTAACCAAAGAGCTCCCAGGGTGGGAAGTGCCCTGCTAGAGGAGTTCTTGTCTGTGGGGGCATTGAGAGCAGGTTAAAGACCAGTAGAAAATGCTGTAATTACTTGGGTAGAGAAACAGCAGCCGGATCTTGGGCCTGGAGCTGTTTGCAGAAGTTTTCTTAACATTGTGTAGATTTTTTTTCAGATTTGATCAATCTATGTGATGTCCCTTCGTGACCTAGGTTAACTGTTGCAGATAATTGCTAGAATTGGATGAACTCTTGCAATTAAGAATCTTCTCATAGTGTGTGGCACTTCCCATAATTAAAAAAAAAATAATCAGAAGGTGTTACATTTTTGTCTGTTTTAGGATAATAATTAATCCCTTCCCTACGAGGCTATAGAAAAAAAGCAGAGCGTGAAAAAGGCCCCTTGGCTTTTTCTAAGAAGCTGTAGATGTCGCAATGCTCTGAACTTGCCTCTAGACAAGAGGCTTTGAAATAAACAGATGGCAGACAAACGTGATTAGTGTTTCTGGTTTTTTGCTCTTACTGATCGTGGTGCTGCAAATCACCTTTGTTTTGCATTGCTGTTTGAAATACTAGTGAAACAGGAGCAGAGAATTTCCTCTCTCCTTTTTTCTTTCATAGCTTGATCTCAGACTTCTCTGGATTTCCAGCCTGCCCTTTTTGATAAAAGGGCAGGAAATAAGATAGGAATTTATATGAAGATGCAGTGTCTTAAAACAAGTCAAGTTTTTGACTGGAACATCTGGGAGAAGAGTAAAACACAGTCCTATTGCTTCAGAGATGAGGGGGTTTTAACAGTTGGAATGTAAATGTTTTATCCATTCAAGCTTAGTAAGTAAAGTACTTCTGTTTCAAATTCCAGATGACATTTCCCAGGTGCCGGTTTCTCTACACTTCGTCAAACCAGTTGCCGACCGGGCAAATCCCAAAATGGGAATTGGGATGTTGGCATTCAGTCCAGACAACTGTTTCCTGGCAACCAAAAATGGTAAGTTCCTACTGCCCTGTATTAAAGGGGAAACCTCAATGTGCGTGCTGGGCTTTCGTAAGAGGAATGAGGACAGGGAGGAGCCAGTTGTTTTGCACTGTGGGAAGACTCATGGCCCCTCTTAAAATAAGCTCTTCAATGTGCAAACAAGTCACTACAGAGGAAACTCGGCCTGTGTCTTCTCCTGAGTCGGGTACTGAGAGCTTCCAGAACTGCTTATCGGTGCAGAAACTCATTCTTGGTGCTGTGTTTAATGGAAATAGGGTGCTTTTAGTATTTCTTCCAATGTATGTGAGCTCACTGCATCCGAATAAACCACAAATCTCTTGTTCTCTGCTCACGGCAAGTGTCGCTTGAAAGGCAGAATCCCTCACATCTTTGAGTAGGGGGGCTCTTGATTACCCCCAATAGTGAAAGTCATGGAATTACTGTTTCCTCTTGCCCTTTGGTGGCCCTGAAGGGCTGTGCACGTCTGGACGCAAAGCTGTGGTTCAGGTGCAAACTCCACCACCAGCAGCATCAGTAAATTGTGAGTAATGTGATAAAAGCCAGTGAAGGACTGGAAGACAAACTGAGTCACTTTTTATCCTTCGGGTATTTGATGATCCCTTCCTCCTCTTCTGACAGATAACATTCCTAACGCTGTCTGGATCTGGGATATTCAAAAGCTGAAGCTGTTTGTAGTCTTAGAGCAGCTGTGTGCGATCCAGTCTTTCCAGTGGGATCCGCGGCAGCCTCGACTGGCTGTATGTACAGGAAACAGCAAAGTCTACCTGTGGTCCCCGGCCGGCTGTGTGTCGGTGCAGGTTCCCGTGGAAGGTAAGGCTGCCTGCAAAAGCTGCCCCAAGCCAGCAGCAGCTGCTTCTTTACAAGATATTTGTCAGTCTGAGCATTATCTTGTAAACGGCTCGGTGGTATCGCATGTTTGGGTGTGCTGAAAACAACTGAACTACCACAAAACACTAATGGGAACAATTGTGCGTGGTAAATCCAATGTGGAAAGACAGAATATATACGAGCCTGAGATGTAAGTCAGCCTGGGTGGTGAGAAGTGTTGTGGCTGGCAGCAGGTGACAAGGCCATTAGCTAGATCCCATAATGCCTTTCTACACGTTA
The DNA here is from genome assembly GCA_033439905.1 of Ceryle rudis. Lineage (NCBI taxonomy): Eukaryota > Metazoa > Chordata > Aves > Coraciiformes > Cerylidae > Ceryle > Ceryle rudis. The sequence goes on from JAAGNO010024021.1 coordinate 13,624, forward strand.
AACAGAAATCGCTCAGATTCCCCTTTTTCCTCTCTCCACAAGGAGACTTCCAGATTGTGTCTGTCTCCTGGCACTCCAGCGGAGACTCCATGGTGCTGCTGAGCAAGGACAACTTCTGCGTGTGTTACTTGGAGAGAGAAGAGGTAAAATAACAACTGCTTGCATTCCAAAAGCTCACGAGTTTGAGGAAGAGCGAGGAAAGGGGTCAAACCCTGTTGTCCAACCTGAAGTGTTTATTTATGAATTATTTATTTGAAGGAGTGTACCCCAAACTCCAGCATGTAAAGTACTGTGATTGCGTTCAAATGATGTAGCAACTGAAGTGTAGAGAATGAGGTCTGGATTTCAAGAAAGCTTTATTATTGATGTGGTTCAACTTTCTCTTGAACTCTTTCAACTATGAAACCTTATTGTCTAAAACTGTAGCAGTGTGTATATAATGTATAGCTATTTAAATTTTATAACTTCCAATAAATATTTTGATAGTTACCAACTTACTGTGACTCTTAACCATAAACCTGCACTTCTCCAGCCTAATGCCTGTTTCTGTGTTCTCAGTGATGTGATTATGCAGCTCCTTACCCCAGCAGTGTGCAGCTTCTCTCTAGCTTAGGACAACAGATTTTTCTGGTCCGTTAGAATTAAATATTGTAGCAGTAGATACATCAGTAAGATGCTTTCTAACAGATCAGTTCCCGTTAAAGCAAAACGAGTTCTTTGTTTGGAAAGCAAATTAAGTCACCTGTAATAATTTTGCTTTTCCAGACTGAGATGCTGACAGGTGACAGTAGATGTACTAGGTCTGCCGTAGATTTGTGATCCTTCTTGTAAGATTCAGTCTAACTGGTATTTTAGAATTGATATGTCACAGGCAACTGAAATAGGAGCTTTGGACCCAACTATCCAGTGCCAAATGGGAGGGAATGGCTCGGCGGGGAAAGGGCAGTTGGACTGTCCTTTATCTTCGACCTGCGTAGCCAGATCCAGCCTGCAAAGGAAGGGAGCCCATTGTTTAGGGACTTACCGGATGGTTTTTTTCCTTGGGCTACTTAACGCAGCCCCAGTCCCCCCAAAATGAAGAATGAAGAACAAATTGAGTTAAACTTCAACTTTACTGCAAGATTAATGAAAATCAAATCAATACCTTAGGAAAAGCACTGAGAGAGGGGTGCAGCTTGTTGCGCTCCATCGTGACTTCAGCTTTACAGAAGGTTCATAAACACAGCTATTTAAGTTCAAAACACACACCACAGCAGCACAGCATTTATTCGGCACTGCAGTTGCACAGCTAAAATAGACACGTACAGGTCACACACCATGAAAGAGCTTGTTAGAGTAACCTTGTGAGCAGTTTCGCTGCTGCTTAGGAATTTATTACTGGACACCGGTGTGAGGTTAAGCGCAAGAAAATGTAAATCAAATCTAATGTATGATGCTTAAAGTTTTATCTGTCTCCATTAAAAAGTCCTGCTCTGCTGCAGTCCTAAACTAGAGTAGATTTAAGAAAAACTGCTAAGAATATAAATCTAATTAAAATACAGTTTTATAAATAATAGCTTTGAAGGCAAATGTTTATGAGGCTTTTGGCAATATTCTCTCCAGAGTCTTTATTCCATGGCTGCAGCAAAGCGTGCATAAGAAACTAGGAAGTTAGAGCCAGTTGTTGGAGGGAGGTGTTCTGACCGCAAGCTCAGAAATGCGTATTCAGCCCCATCCTTCAGGTCACCCCGTGACGGCTCCCGTACCCCGCCACCGGGCAGATGGAGCGGTGCAACTTGAAAGGTGCTGACTCTGGTTTGCCGAAGAATGGCTGACAGAGCTTTCAAGATTCTTAACGGGCATTAACCCGAATGCGAAGAGGAGTAAGGGTGAGCATTAAGACCTCGTTAAACAATACAGCCCAAGCGCATGACATGACCTGACACGGTATCGAGGCGCACAGCTGTGATGTGGCACCGATGTTCTGCTGCGATCTCGGATGTTTGTGCGGTGTTTGTAGCAGATACCAGTTGCACTTCAGTAACAGGGGGAAAAAACACGTAGTTAGAAAATACCACTGCTCACTAGCCCTGTATATAACTGCCAATTAGATGGAAAATCCAAGACACTGCCTTGCCTGCTTCAGATTAATCTGACCCAACCAGAACAACCTTGGCCTCCCGTGAACTACAACCACCCCCTTCCCTTCCCTGAACTTCCCATGGGTTATCAAGGGTTCTGCCCAACACATGCTCTCCCCAGGAGACCAACAACACACCATTTTCCCTTGAAATGATTAAATGCAATGAATTCTAAAACCCAATTTTGCCTCTTGTCATGGAGTAGCCAAGCTTGGCCTCATTGTTGATGAAGGACATCAATCCCAGGTAGGTCTCGATCAGGAGAGGACGCTCCAGCACCAGCACACCATTGGCCCTGCCTGGCAACGGGCACTCCTTGTGGGCTTTCTTCACAGCTTGAATTAGCTGAGTTTTAAAGTTTTCCAACTGAAAGAGAGAAATCACCATGGTGTTTTTCAGCTGTTTTCAAAAGCATTAGGCAAACAGCTGCTGGGGGTAAACTAAGGGAGTAGCAGTAGTGCTGCAGCCATCACGGATCTCGTGGGGCACGATAAGCCTCCCATCCTGATGTTTAACCTGAACAGTACAGTTAGTGTTGTACCAGGACACTAGTTATATGTAACGTAAACACCGGGGATAGACGTGTAAAGCTTTATTGCAGACTGATGTTTATTTCTAAGTAGTTCTCCTGCCCTTATCCCTGATGTGCTGAAGTTACCGTAGTGTCCTAGCTTGAAAGAAACTATTGCAAGAAAAACTGAGAATGGCCTAAGTGAAAGTTTACAGTTAATGATTAATATCTTTGTTTAATTAGCCGGCAGCCCTAGCACCTCTGGAAGTTTCAGCTTCCTTCCTGTGCAAGCCATTTATGGGCTGCCCTGCAAGTCAAAGTTTGGAGACTGGGGACATGCAGCTGACAGCCCTTGAGTTCTGTCTCTGATTTATCTGCTTCTATTTGATGTAACCGCTCTCTTTCCAAAATAACCTAAGCTGTACCCAGCCTGGGAGAGCAGCAGGAACAGGAGCGGTGATGTCCTTACCAGGCAAAGGGAGGCGATCTTCTCATCGGCGTCTGCCATGGGGTGTTCGGTGAAGGTGACGTAGGGGATGTTCGTGGACCACGGGTTCCATCTGTTTATGAAGGAGGCGCGGCTCTGCTTGTCCCACTGAACGCGAATGCCAGCGCCTTCTCGCCTGATATTGACAGCAGCAGAATTAATACAGCGAGACTCTGGAGGCTCTGAGGCAAGTTTAATTAGAAATGTGCTGTCTGGAAAAGACCTACTTAAAACTGGAAGCTGAAGTACAAGTCTGAGGGTAAGTTTTGCCTCTAGAAGAGTAACAGAAGAATTCATCCCCTGGGATCTGCTAAGGTACCTTCTTACAAGCTGAGCTCATTAGACACGTAGCACAGGGGTGGCAGCCTGTCTTTACCTGTCACCCATCACACACTCTTCTAGTAATGCTAAGGCGATGGTGATGCTACTGCCACAACTTACTGCCCTACATAATGGTGATGAGCTTCTGCTCCTCAGTCTGCTCACCTTACCTAAGCAACTCGCTTGTAATGTAACCGTTCCAGCAAACGGTGGCTACTCTGAAGCCTCCTCCTGAGGCTTCGGTAATTGTTTGTGATGTCACATGAGCAAAGAGAGGTATTCCCAAACCTGTCCCATGGTCTGTGACAGGCGGAAAGCTCAAACTACACTAACAGAATTACAATAACATTACAGCACTACTGTGTCGACGTACTTGTTGAGAGATTTAGGTGGGAACTCAAACTCTCCTACGGAGATGGTATCGACAGCGCTGAGGGAAATCCTTGTCACGTGTTGGCACTGCAGGCTGATGAAGTTGTATTTGCAGATCAGGAGGGACCAATCTGTGATGAGAACAAGACGCTCCTTCTCGTTGTTCCAGTGGTCAATTCTGGTAGGATAAAGAGTTATAAGGTTCCCCCCCCAGGCTCTGTTTCTCCAAGCTGAACAACCCCAGGTCTTGGGAGGAGGCCTCTCCTCACCAGATTTGTGCCCTAGACCCTTCCCCAGCTTCGTTGCCCTTCTCTGGCCACGGCCCTGCACCTGGGTGCACAGCCAGGGCTTCTGATGGGGCGGCTCGTTATGCTGCGTTAGCAGGTTCAGCGTGCGGGGGGATTCTCCACTCGGCTGCTTTTTGCAGGGAGTGAACTTTTGACGGATTTAGGTGAAAGCTCCCCTGGCCTGGGTGCGAGACAGGTACAGCGACGTCCCACAGCCCCCCTCCCAGGTCAGGTCAAGGCGCCTTTGTCCGTGTTGCGTCCACCGGTCTGTCCCGGGCAGCCCGCGGTACTCACTCGGCCAGCAGCCAGACGCTCTGCACCTCCCCGTCCTCCCCGGGCGTCACGACGGCGCGGATCTCGCTCACCGCTCGCTCTATGGTGCCGGGCTGGAGGGAGAGAAGGGAAGAGAGGTTACGGGGAGCTGTGGGGGGGACGTTCCGCCCCTCCCGGCCCGGCGGCGGGGCCATACCCGGAACACGAAGTACTCCCGGAGGCGGCCGGC
>JAAGNO010024023.1:0-35949 GCA_033439905.1 Ceryle rudis
AAGAAAAATACATAATTATATCAACAGATGATAATCTAGCATTTTCATGCTTTTGTTTCATTTACACTACAGAAAAGAATCAACATTAAAAAAAGTATAAAAAAATAATCTGACTGTTCTCAATTTCAAAGACTCATTATTCTATTTATAGTATTAATGTCTCATGCATCTAGAAGTATCTGGATAGCATATATAATGAAAAAAATACACTGAAAATTAGATTTTCTAATGTAAATTGTATATCCCTATGACATACGAATAAGATAATTCAGTTTTTAAACTAGTATCTAGATGAACATTTAAATTGGTAATACATCCATGAATTCTGTATTTAGAAATTCTTATGTCTTACAAGGAATTGATATATAGAATAACAATAACATAACAATCCTTCTTTGAGACTAGAATGCTCAGAATTGATTATACTCTAATACGTCCGTGAGATTATTTATTTATTTATTTTTAGCTAAATATATATTGGCCTGTCAATGACAGATGGCATCATAGATATGGACTAGTGGTAAAATAATGGATCACAGTGTTAGTCATGATATTAAAGCATGTACAGCTATACTATAACGATTGAGAGGTAAAGTGTATTATTAATCTTCTTGACTATGTTAAGAATTTGTCAGCTTTAGTGATAATGTTTATTTTAGCCCATAGATTATCAGGTGGAGAAGAATTGCATATTCCTGCTTCTGCCATAAGCAACAAATTAATCAATCTTTAAAAGGCCTTACTATGTGGAAAAAAGTGAGAAACTTCTTGTGTTTTGAAACACTATGAAAGGATAACAAAGCTCAATATTTACAATGGGTTGGTTTTCATAATACTTTTATACTGACTATACATGTCTTAATAGTACATCATGTGGAAAAATATATATTTTTTTTTCTGGATAAAGAAAAATAAAGCTTATAGGAATGTTTTCTAGTACAAAGATTCATTTATAATATGTTTCATTCAAAATATTTTTAGAAAACTGAATAAAGTTGGTCAGACATGATTTTTTTCTGTCTCAATGGTAGTAGCTACAGTTTAATAATAAATTATTTTTAAAAGTACTTGTGAATTCATGCAACATGGCATTCATACTCAGGCTGAATAAGAGATTCTACAGAATATGACAAATAAGACATTTTTGGGGGATTTTTTCACTGTTAACCTTTAACTTGTCTTTAACAATCACTGTTAGCAAACCCTGCTATCAAAATATCTAGAAAATCTTTATATGATAAATATTCCTTTTCTTGAAGTTTACAACACAATTTCAACTGATTAAAACAGAGGACAAATGCTTAAAATACTTCCCATTGTTTACAGTATTGTCCTGTTTTTGAGTTAAAACAGAACTAATTTTGTTCAGTGATTTTATTTTTCAGCTCAGTCTCTTCTAATGAACTGCACTTTCTGAAGTTAACAAAATATTTTCACAAACAATGTCTGCTTCTAGAAGTGATAATGCTCAATGGTTAGAGTTACTGCCAAGACTGGTGTGTAGACCAAGTTCATTGCTAAATCTTGTGTACCACATGTGGAAAGTAAAAGGCTGCACCTGCTGCAAGGAGCGAACAGGACAGGTGACCCTAAACAATTTCATCCCATGTATGTCATATTTGGTATAAAGCTGAGGGATCATGAAGGTCAAGCTCTCCTCTTCAATGGCTGGTGTCCAATGAGGATTCCATCTGCCTTCAATCCCAATCTGTGTGTTTCTGAATACAATTCCAGAATCCAGCTTCTGAATACAGTTCCCATATGTAACTGAATTCAGTCTGGGACTTCCCCAGTGTCTGCTCCACAGACATCTCCGTTGGAGATGGTGATGTAATTGCCATCAGGAGGGTGGGTTTGATATAGGTTTTGTATATATTTCATTTTATTATTATTTTCATTTAAGTTCCCTTAGTTTTCTTTTCCAGTCTGTAAGGCTCTCTCCCTTATTACCTCTCTCTTCTCCTTTGGGAAGTGGGGTGGGACAATAGCATCTGTCATTTATCTAGTGGCCAGGCCAACCCTAACTCTTGACAAGAAGGAACAATCAGAGATTTAAATATTAGTATGTGGTAAAATACCTTTATGGATGTCCATGAGGGTAATTCCCCAGCATTTCAGAGGCATAGGATGACAGAAGTATTGAAATATTTTTTTCATTTGTCCATGTCAATAGTTTTTTTTCTATTTTTGCTAATACTGGTATCCCACAATATATGGAGTTCATGAATAATAAGGAATTACATTTTGCTGTGACACTGAACACAATATTAATTAAAAAAAACCCAAACAAACCTGATGGATAGTTTCCTCTTGCTCTTTTCTTTTTAATTTTTTTTTCACTTATTTTATTATAATTAAATAAAGCTAAGGTAAGCAAGAGTTCAGCAATATACATTTTTATATTGTCATCATACAATATGTCTGAATTGTTATCTCTAAGCAAGAATTTTAATTGCTTTAGACTTTGTCATAATTGTAATAATGTTTTGTGCTATTAGATGCACCTTTTGTCTTTCTGCAATATCCTGAAAGAATTGCACATTAATATTCCATTTGAGGATATATTCTCAAATTAAATGGTAATATATTTTCAGCTTTTTAAAAAATTATTATTATTTTTAGTTCTTACAGCATAACTACTTATATATATATAAACTTGACTATTATATGTCTTTCTATGTGCATGAGGATACTGAATATGATTTTATCACTTTTGTTAATGTCTTGATTCATTGATTTTGACACTTTGGGAAGCCACCTAAGATTTGCAACATTTCTGACTTAAGGAAGAATCAAATGTTTGTTTAGAAGCTGGACAGAGTAGGCTGAATTTATTCATGTCTTTACAGTTAACCATACCCATAAAAGTTTCACTTAGATATAGCATCCTGTGTTCTTATTGATCTTAATTTGACTTTTTTTCCCCACATTCTGGAATTTTAGTCAAATAACAAATAGATAAACAAGACCTGTGAGGAAAAAATATTGTGTATACAGTAGCTTTTGTGTACACCATACAAAACAGGCACTAGTAGCTGTTGTATGGCACAATGCAGTTGGCAATCAAGATGAAATCTTTTGAAGTAATGCAATATGAAGTTTGAAACTCGATTACACTAGGGATGTCTACATTTTTTCTTAAAATACATTTTCATTTTTTTATAATTTGAGTTTCTGTCACTACATGCATTGGTGCTGTTTTGTCTTAAAAAGAACTAGTCATATCACAGAACCTTTTACACTCAAATAATTCTTTTTTTTTTCTTTTTTTTTTATATCACCTTTTTATTTCTTTATGTTAGTGAATTCTGAATATTTAAGATCTCCAATCACGTCAGGAAAATAAAATCATAAATAGTTAAGCAAGCAAACAGTTCTTGAGCTACTGATGGTATCATCTGAGCTTATGCTTTAAGATCTAATTGAAGATAACAAGTAGCTGAAATCAATAGTATTTCTTTAAAACATATTTGAAATTGCTGTTGAAAGAATACCTTTAGAATTAAATTTGACTGAGTTTGGATGACATTAAAAATAATGCACTTTCAGGCAATGTGTGAAATTACAATTATGACATATTATGAGCTTTCTGAAGTAAAAAGAAGTGCTTATGTATCAATGCATACTTTAAGTGGTGGAAAACTATTTGATTCCGTATGTTAGAAACTTAGAGTGGGATTTAACTGATTATATGTAGATATGTTGTTGCTTTAAAATTTTTAGAGATAAATAAGCACTTCTTGGATACATGCCAATACATCTTAAAATTCTTTCTGGAATTTCCCTTCTTCCTAGAAGAACCGTTTTTTTCCCCTGACTGTGGAGGAAATCTTTTCACACCTACACTATTGGTCACTAAAGTTAGAAGGAAAGAAATCACACAGGAAACATATGTCTTCTAGTATGCACATCTATTAAACACATGGTAATGTTATACACATGTATAAAAATATATTATTATATATTTATGTATATATGTTGACATATATCTATAAATTCACATATATAATTACATCTATAATGTTAAATGTATATAATATGACATCTAACTCAATTCCAAATCAATATCCTTGAAATCAGATAAATTACTTGAAACCACAGAATTAGTTGCAAAAGGAGCTTGTTCAGTTCACAAATTATACACTCACAAGGAAAATTCTTTTATGAGGTATCATTTCTGGCAGCCTCAGAAAACAATGTCTGAACAATTTATTTATCCCTAGAGATTGTCCTGGCAACAGTTAGAAGGAGAGAGGTTGAAACAGTCTGAAAAAAAAAAGTATTTTATCACTTACAAAAGTAGTAACACCCATTTTCCATTAATCAGGAATTCAGTGTCCACATCTGTCAGTTCAGCACTCAGTTTACCAACTGTCCCCTGAACTAAATTGCTTGTCAATCAGAAGAAATGTCTTTCCTTCCTTTTTTTTTTTTTTTTTCTCTGAATAACAGCCTTTCAAAACCACAAAGATGGAGTGACCACACAGTCCTGAATGGGAAAGTATTACTTCAAATAAAAGTAGTCCTTATACACAAGGGAAAAATAAATTTCCCTGGGGCTGAATCTTAGATTTAGAAGTATTTTCTTTTTATTGGAAAAAAAATACAGTGTAGTGCATTCTGATAAAATGAGATATATTCACACTTCTACATTTTGATCTACCCTTTGTACTACAAAATAGAAATTGAGCCTTTTTGAGATATAAATCATGCTGAATTTAAATTCTAATGACTTATACACAAACTATGAGGGAATGTGCTCAAATAAAGAAATTTATGTGTTGTTGCAGATTCCATTGAGTATGGGGATTTAGAGTCCATATTCTTAACCAAACAAGCATAACTGGGGGCGGGCGAAGGCCTAAATAATATTTAACAAATATTTGCCTTATGACTCACAGCCAGAGAAGACTCCTGGCCTGCAAGAGAGGAGTTAAATCTGCATGGGCTGGTTTCAGTTTATATACATGTGAAAGGAAAATAAATTTCATCTTCGTAGGAGCATCTGAGGATGCTTCTGCAGTCATGTACAGTTCTATATAGAAATGTGTACTTCTAGAGAGAGAGGTTCAATCCAACCCAAGGGCAGTTCATTAGTTCCAGAACTCTTAAAATTACTTGTTTTAAGATTCAGTCAGCAGCCTTCTGTACAATAAAAATCTATGTTTTTCCAAATAGTGATAACACATGTCATTCTCTGAAATATTTTACTGGAAAGTAAAGATAACAATATTGAAAATAAAGATTAAGCAAGATTCCATTATATGATTAAATTCTGAAGACTTGCTTTCAGCAACTTCACAAATCGCTTAACTCAGAAGTAAATTATGTTCTATGTACACACTAGGAGACAATACAGATAAAGCTATACAAGGCTGTTGTCAGTCAAATGTCTATTTAAATAGTTAAAATTGGAAGCAGTGGCAAAATCACTTGGAGATAAAAAACTTATTTACCGTTGATGTGGTTAATGAATTTCGCTTATGTTAAACTGCAGCAGCTATGCAAAACTAATAAAGAGAATAGGCTGGACTGAACAGTGAGGTACTGCTAATCTAACACCCAGTGTTATTATTTGTAGCACTGTATCCCAGTAAATACTGACCTCTTGTTGCTTGCAATAGGCTTTGCTAAGGTGACAAATCAGACCTCAAAACCTGCCTGGCTTTGTCTTGACTTGCTTTGGCCTGTCTAGAGATGTGGTTTAACTTGTAACAGCAAATATCTAACTATCAGCTAAATACTACCTATAAATGTTGACTATAAACTGCACAGTTTATACCTTTTAGAAAGAACTCTCTGGGACCCTAGAATAAAATTCAGTATGGAAGAGTGCCAGTATAGAATCACAACAAAGGCCTTGAAAGTGCAGGCACGGGATAATACTGGAGGCTCTAGACCTATACACAACTCACCAATGGTCAATTACTGATCATCAAAGAAATACAGTCTTTGGATCTGGGCAAAATAAATTTTTGAGATAACAAAAAGCAGAAAGTACAAATATACAGCGTATGCAAAACACATTGCATACAGAGAATTTGAATACATCATGGACTTGCAGACCAATGAAAAGCTGTTAAACGTGTTAGCAGATGCATAAAAATGACCTGAGGTAGATCCTAGTGTGTGGAAGAAGAAACTATCAGAATCAACATTGTACTGCACCTAGTGAAGGATTTAGGTTGTTGATGGCTCCCCATACAGATACCTCACATAACAATGTGAATTTTGACAACAATTTTTATTGCTTCAGTCTTCAGTGCTGCATGCATATTATTTTATTTTTATTAGGGATGTTAGTGATAATTCTGGGTTTTGGCATAAAATTAAAGCTGACCATGGCAGGCTGACCTTGACTGGCTGCCAGACACCCACCCAGACACTCTTCCACTCCCCTCAGCAGAACAGGAGGAGAAAATAAGATGAGAGCCTGTTACCACATGGGCATGGCACGTACTGCAGCTTCATTCAGGGAGTATCTACCTGCTCCACTGTGGTCCTCTATCTGCTGCACGAGGACAACCAATTTCACGATGGTCCTCTCCATAGGTTGCAGGGGGATCTCCTCCCACTCTTCTGATTTTGGTACTCACAAGATTTTCTCACATTTTTTTAACCCACTCACTGTCTGTGCAGCATTTTATCCTTTCATAAACCTTATTTCCCTGAGGTGCCACCAGCCTGGCTGCTGGACTCAGCTGTGCCCTGCAGTGGGTACATTGGAGCCAGCTGGAACTGTCTGTGTGCAACATGGGGCAGCCTTGGCCTCTACTCAGAGAGGCCACCCCTGCAGCCACCTGCCGTCTGCACCTGAGCACCTGCACCCAATACATTGACACAGAGTACCAGGATAAATTTTATTTGATGAGTACATTTTTTTCATGAATTAAACAGAATAATCTTTTTAATTGCACATACCAACAATAGAAAATTACACTATAAAATGATGGTCCCATGCTAAGTTAAAATTTTAGTCATGCTAAGTTGAAATTCTAGTCTAAAACAGCAATAAGGCATTGCAAAATGTTTGATTTCCCCCTCAGGTTATTTTTTGTGTTTGTGATGACTTCTTTTATTTGCAATAGTTTCACTTTGAGGGCTAAGTAATGAGGGTATATAAATCAAATGATACTCAAAACAATGTCCGTATCAACACCATAAAAATATATGCCTACAGAATAAAAGACAGCAATAAAGTAAATATAAATCCTTAATACACTTGAGTGAGTCCAGCTGATGTAAGAGGTTGAGCAAAACCAGTGTCACTCTGAGAACAAACCCTTATGTGGACTTTGTCTATATATGTTTGCTAAGGTGTTTTTTTTTTTTCTTTCTGATTATGTTATATAATAATAATCATGATGATGATGATGACAATGACAATGACTACTCTTCAGGCTTGCTTTTTGAATGTTGAAGTGTATAGTATTCTTATAACCAACATAAAAGAACTTATTGCTATCTACAGCTACTTGAAAGGCAGTTGTGGTATTAATTTAGATATTTTTTTCACTTTCCAAAAAAAAAAGAAAAGACAAATACTATTTAATAAAAACAATGCACTGATTTTAAAATTATTGCAACTTTATAAATGAGAGTGAATGAATTGTGTTGTGAGCTCTAATACTGAAAAGTAGAGTTATCTTTCAGATGTGAATCCATCCTTTCTAATATTGGTCATCCCAAATAACTTGGTTAAATTAGACTCTTATTTACGGGTATATTATTTTATTAATCCAAAAGAACATATCAGTTGACTCAAAATGTCATAATATCCTGCCTCATCATTTTATAAAAAAGCAAGAGTTTTAATATGAAAATATTCAGAAATATAAACAACACAAAAATATCAGAGTAAACAGTTAAAATAAGGATCCTAGTCTGTAATAGTCTGAAAAAAATGATCTGGAAATACGAAAGCTGAGCTTTGATTGTTAATTAAAAAAATTAAAATGTCAGAAGTGCATCTTTCTGTCTAATCTCAATGCTCATTTTATTTTTATATAATGTTACTTTTTCTCTTGCAACTGATTTTCACAAATGCTGTACTACCTTCTTTCTTGGTGGTTGCTGAGGTTATTTTTGTTTGTTTCCCGCCTTTCCTGTTTAATTTTCTCTCAGATACTGACTGATTTGCATTCCAGCCCTTTAAACTCTTAATCAAGTACATGTTATGTCTAAATCATTGTTCTTTACATTGTATTTAGAACATATGGGATAGTCAAAACGAGTGAAAAATACACTGAAGTACTAACAATTAAAAAAGAGTAAAACACACAGATAGGAAAAAACACAATATAGGACTATGCAGGAATACTCAGGAGTTAAAGAACGGAGTCTCTGAAATATACATATATATTTAACAAGAAGTTATCATTTCTACTTTCCTCTGCAGCATGGTTTTGGTAACAAGAAAAAAATCTATTTCCTTATAAAGAGGGCAAATCCTGTACTAGGAGTTACTCCTAATCTTAGGAGTTATGTACTACACACAATATGGACACATTTAAGCTTTGGGCTCTAGTAAACCTCTGTTAAACTTGTCAAAGTGTTCACAAGTGCATCATGTTCCTTTACCATCTCTGACATACAGGTTATCCATTTTAATTCAAAGAAGATCTGTTTGCTTCCCAAAATTTATGTGCTTCATCAATTAGAAATAGAGGCATGGTAGAACAGCTACGAGAGAGCTATGCATTAGTAAATAGACCACTAAAAGAAAGAGGCAAAGAAGCAGTCTGATACCATCTTAACTGGAAAAAGGTCTTAAATTTACAGATTCTAAAATAATTGCTGCTGAATGGGGATGATGAAGATCTAGAGTTCATTGTCAGCATTAAAGCACTAGAGTTCATTTATACAGCATTTATCCCAGTTTTGCAATATACAGTGTTAGCTGTCCTACACGTAACACCTGCTCCTGAGAGGAGAAAAAGACGAGAGGGAACTTTTCTGGCTCTTGCAGTTAGGGAAGCTAAGATGATCAGATGGATTTTGGAACATTGTTTTTTTTTCTATTTTAGTACTAGTTAATACAGTGATTCTAAAAGTGGTTGAAAAATAGGCCAGAATGGATTGGCATCTTTCAGGAACACTATACACAGGGTACAGCTTGGATCATTTACAGCTGCAGTACTTTCTTAGTCAGAATGGAATCAGAGGTGCTGGTCACCTTCTCTTTACCCTTTTATTTGCCCCCTTTGCCACAACACCTTCTTAAAGTATTTCCCCATAACAACCTTTGAATTTATTCTATGTTTAATAGCTAATAATTTTTCTTTCCTCACATGTTGTTAACAAAATTAATAAATTCATTAAAAATAAATTAAAAGTTGAGGAAAAATAATGTATAGTGTAAAATTCTACTTCTTTTTTACCTTTTATTTATGAGATAAAAAAAAAGCTTGCAAGTAAATGGAAATCAAATGTAGCATACATACAAGCCATTTAAAGCTTTCAGTAAAATATTTTAAGAAGAAGATTCAGTTTAAAAAGTTAAGAAAACAAACAAACAACTTAATGTCTACCATTTTGTCTTTAGTTTGTTCTCTTCAAAGGAATGAAGGATTAACACACAAATCAGGAAGTCTGAGCTCCCTTCTTTTCTATGCTGTAGTATATAATATTGTACTTTTTATTTATGAACTTTTACCTCATTAAGAAGAAAACTACTCGTATCTGCTTTTTGTATCTGCTCTTTGTATCTGCTTTTATCTCTGCTTAAGAACACTAAAGAAAGTGATCTACAGTACAAAATGTTTGAAAGTGGGGAGCTGACGGACTTAAAATGGACATTTTATATTCAATATTTCTAGTGTATGTGAAGGAAATATAGAGACTGGGTCTATATGGATTTGAGGTTAGTTTCCAAGTCAACACTATTCAATTGGACAATAGTTTAAAAAAAAAAAAAAAAAGAGAGAGGAAAAGAAATCATGGTTTAAACTGTCCCTTCTTCCATTTCAATAGGCAAAGTATTCATTTGTTTTGTCTTTTATTTTTGAAGTTAACGTGCCTGTTTAAATTTTGGATTGTCTTAGTATACTGCACAATTGGGTTATTAATTTGGACTTCACTCATCCTAAAGCTTATTCTAATTAGTCTCCAAAAGTATGGATAAAATTTATCTTTACATTCCAGACATTTAAATTCAAGTCTACAAACAGGTAACCAAATGGTAACTACTGGCATGTGAGTTGGTATGGCCTCATTATAGAGAAAATGGATCTAGTCAGTATAGTAGAATTCAGTCAGAACTCCATGTTAAAGGAGACACATAAAGCAGACACACAGGACAGGATATTTGCCTAATTATAGTAATTCAGTGTCTTTAGAGATTCCTGAAGATATCTATTGTATACTCCACAGATACATCATCTGTACAGGTTTGGCAGATACAAAACAGGATTTGTGGTAGAGCCCAGATGGAAGTTCAACAAAAAAATTGCTGAATTACCTCTACAGTAACTGGAAAGATATGGGTGCCTCAGAAACCAAATTCATTTCATATGAAGGTGACTGTCTAAGAGGGATACCATGAATCGTCCTCTAAAATGGTCACAATTGACTTCAGAGACAGCATAGCCAGTTAATAGAGATTAGAATTACCTTCTTTCTAACTATATAAATTGTGAAGCTTAAAGTCACATGAGATTAACCCTATAACTGAAGATATAGCTGAAGTGTGATCTTTGTTTACAGATGTATTTTAGGTGAAATTTGAATATTATTATTTGTAATATTCTGGCATCTACACTGCATGCCCTCACTTCCAAATAAACTATGTCCCCTCTTCACATTCAGGACACGATTTCCTCATAGTCCATATAATAAAAATGTAAAATTCTTTCCTGAGGTAAACCTCTTAATTTTCTTAAAATAAAACCTAGATGTTGTGTGGGAGATCGTTAACTCCAAGAGATGTCCCACTATGTAGCACATATGAAATTGCGGTGTGTTCAGTTGTAGCTTTCTTGCACAGTCTTCTAACATCATTTTAAGAATTATTTTCACCTCAAATCTCTTAGAGTGCTCTTCTTTCACTTTCAAGGGCATGTAACATACTCACTGAAATTTATGCAATAATAAAAAACCAAAACCTCTTGTTCTAAAAGAAGTGAGTTCAGAACAATGTGGAAGTGACCCAGTCTGGAATACCTTCACCGAGGATATTCATTACTCCTTTGGCAAATGTATTTAACAAGAAGAAACATCATACATGTCCCTGTTGTGAACAATTACTTCACCGTAATTGAAGCAACACAGAAAATAAATTCTCCTCTTCATCCAAAAACTTTTTTATCTGAGATAGAAAGAACAGAGAGATACAGACAAAGGAAAAGTGACAACTGAATGATCCTTTCTCATGTAGAAGGCAGTGATGTTAACTTGCAAGTCACGTCCAGGTGCTTCTAGGTACCAGCATAAAATAAATAAATAAATGACTAAGTTAAAGAAAAAGTAACATTTTACAGAGTACCATTAGATAACCTTGCAGATGTTTAGAGGAAGCCCTTTCCTTATGAAAGGATAGCAAGAGATCTTACATATAGGACAACAAACTTTGTGGATAATGGTTTTAAAGTGAAAGAGGCTAGATTTAGACTGGACATAAGGAA
The DNA here is from genome assembly GCA_033439905.1 of Ceryle rudis. Taxonomy (NCBI): domain Eukaryota; kingdom Metazoa; phylum Chordata; class Aves; order Coraciiformes; family Cerylidae; genus Ceryle; species Ceryle rudis. The sequence continues at coordinate 11,622 of JAAGNO010024023.1, forward strand.
GAAATTCTTTACTACAAAGGTGGTGAGACACTGGAAAATGTTGCTTGAAGAAGTTGTGGATACCCCATAACTGAAAATGTGAGAAGGGGCCTTAAGCAATCTGATCTAATAAAAGATGTCCCTGCCTCTGGCAGGGAGATTGGAGAGGATGTTTTTTCAAGGTCCCTTTCAATTCAGACCATTCTAGGGTTCAGTGACCCTCAGATGTTTGCTAAAATAAGCAGAACTTCAGGAAGATGAGTGTTTGCAGTTCCAGACATATCACTGTATCTTGCAATGAAGACAGCAGGCAGGTCAAAGGCTGTAGAAATCAAATGTTTACAAATGTAAAAACACTTAGATCACTAGGAACACTGGGAATAGAATTTTCAGGTATTTCTTACTCTATAACAAAATCCATTTACTTATTAATAGATTTCAAATAATTCAAAAAATATGTACAACTTATTTCTATGACTTGTTATTAATCCTTGAAGGATCTGGTTCGGTAGAATATTTTGCTGAGGGTGGTAGAGTGGATTTCTCCTATGCCTCTCACTTGTTATATCTCCCAAGGTAATATGAGAAATTAAAATGTATAGTGAAATAAGTGAACATAGCCACAGGAAAACAACTAAATGAAGAACAGTACTAAATGTCTTCCTGTGCACGTCTCTATTTAAACAATTACTAAATCATTTGCAAATAGAGGATAGTTATTAAAATAACACTTTAAAACATGTTAATATTTAATATCATAAGTAGTCATCACTAAACACTGTTTTACAGAAACTTATTTCAAAATAACCTCTAAATATTATCAATATTTTATATCCATATTTATTACAAAACTTGCATGAGTTTTCTAAAAGCAATTTCCACATTTACAAAATACAAAAATATCACATGGTATATTATATTGGGTAGAAAATGACAAATGTATCTGTTTATCTTTATGGATATATATCCCAAATTTTTTCTGTACAAAACAAAGACCATGGTGCTTTCATATGCATAAAAGAAGAAATAATCAACATTTTTTCTCCTTCTCGTTTAGATGGTGCACATTTTTTTAATTGTATTATTCTAAAAATTATTTCCTGTCCTTTCAATGCAGATGGTAAACCAGACATCTAACTTCACATACACACACTTGAAAATATCATGCCAGATTTTCTTCCAACAACACAAACACAGAAATTATCAAATAATATCAAATACTATCTGCAATTAAGTGATTAACTATATTAATCACAAAAGGAGTGTGACCAGCAGATCAAGAGAGTTGATTCTCCTCTTTTGCTCTTCTGAGAAGCCACCTTAAATACTGCATCTAGTTCTGGTGTCCCCACCATAAGAGGGACATAACTGTATTGGAACGAGTCCAGAGGAGGGTCACAAAGATGATCCAGGGGCTGGAGCACATCTGCTACAAGGATAGGCTGAGGGAGCTGCGATTGTTAAGTCTGGAGAAGGGAAGACTCTGGGGGGACCTTATAACTGCCTTCCAGTACCTGAAAGGATCCTACAGGAAGGCTGGAGATAGATTCTTCACAAGAGTGTCTAATGATAGGAGGAGGGGAAATGGTTTTAAACTGAGGGAAAATAGGTTTAGATTGGATCTTAGGAAAAAGTTATTAAATATGAGAGTGGTGAGACTCTGGAATAGGTTGCCCAGAGGGATTGTGGATGCCCCCTCCCTGGAGGTGTTCAAGGCTATGTTGGATAAGGCCTTGAGTAACATAGTCTAGTTGAGAGGTGTCCCTGACTGTAGCGGGAAGGTCAGATTAGATGATCTCACAAACCAGGGAAAACATAAAAGTTACGTCAGGTTGTTCAACATTTTGTCCACTCGAGTTCAGAATATCTTCAAGGATACACAATCCACAACTTCTCTGAGTTACCAGTTTAAATATATGTTAACTTTCCTTTTGAATAATTTTTCATGTGTATGTCTTCATAAATTCCCTCATCACATCTTGTATCGGGTGCCTCTCATCTTTCCATTGTTCATGTCAGAGAAAAATTTGGCTCCATCTTCTGTATAGATATTCATCAGGTAGCTGAAGACCATGATTCAGATACCCTTAGTATTTGCTGAAGATGGAAACTATTATCTGAACCTCTCCTTAAATATCAAGTGTTTCAGTCTTCATAGGGTGTCAGCAGCACTTCACTGAATTTGTTTCTGTGTCAATATTTTCACTGTATCGAAGAGCACCAAACAGGACACAGTACTCAGTTTCAGGGGAAATATTGACTACAGGGGGAAAAAAGTACTTCCCTCTTATTGTTACATAAGTATTTCTAATACAGCTAAGACCACTATGATAGCATGCATTTGGCCTTTATCATTTCACGAGCATACTGATGACTCAATTTCAGCCTGCTGTCTACCAGGCCTTTCAGATTCTTTTCTGCAAAGCTACTTTCTATACGGTTTGTGTCCAGACTGTACTGTGTATGAGGTACTCCTTCCCTAGTACAGCACTTTCCATTTGCTTTTATTGAACTACATGACATTTTTGACAGTCCATTTCTCCAGCTTTTACATGTCCATCCAAATGACAGATGTACCCTCCAGTGGTTCCTGTTCCCTCCTACTTAGTGTTTTCACGCTTAGTGTTTGACTTTCACAGATTGTGGCACTAAGTACTGGGACCTAGGAGACACAATAGCAATTATTACCAGTAAAAATAGAAACAAAGAAAGCCTGAAGTACCTCAGTCATGCTGTGTCCTTTTCTCTCACTTCTTCTGCTTTTTCTATAGCAATTTTTTTTTTCTGCCTATTCACTTGCAGCACTGAACCTGATATTCCCACCCTTAACAGTGGATATGAAAACTAGGAAAGCACAACAGGTACAGACTGGCCTCTGAAAGTTTTGAGAGCAAATGTCCAGGCAATATGTAATATCAACTGGTATTAACTGATAACAGCTGAAGTATCTGGACAGATAAGTATTTCATCTGTCTAAAGTTATCTGAAAGGGAAAGTCAAATTATATGTAAGAGTGATAAAGAATATCACACTCAATTTAGAAAATAAAATTGGACAGTGAAAATTTTCATTAGGAGGTGGGAAGGGACACGGCCAGCAGAGCCAGCTGAACCAGACAATAAGATACTCCATACCATGCTGACATCATGCCCACTCTATGAGAAGGGTTAGTGGTGAGGGAAAGGCTTGTGATTTGAGCATGCTGTGATTGGGCCAAGACTGAGTGTCCAGTGATGAGCATTGTGTTGTAGTTCACTCACTTTATATTTCATTAGTATTATTACTTTTGTTTCTTCTCTCCCTATCTTGTTCTATTAAACTGTCCTTATCTCAACCAACAGGGTTTTACCTTTTTCTCCTGGTTCTCCTTCCTGTCCCACCTGAGGCAGGGGATAGGGGAGGAGTGAGCAAGTGGCTGCATGGTGCTTAGTTAGTGACTGGGTTTAAACCACAATAATAACAGACAGGATTGCTCATTAGGAAGAGAATCTTAAAGTTCATTCTTGTAGACATATTTTATTCAAACATAGGGCATTTACTAATTTTTTCTTGGATTCCTTTTTTTTTTTTTTTTCCCTACATTATTTTCTATGTGTTTGAATGTGTTGACCATATGAAGTTATTACTATTCCAGATGAATACATACAAGGAAACATCTTTTTTCCTGGTTTTTTTTTTTTTTTTCCAAATTTTTTTTTTTTATGAGTCGCATTCTTTGACTCCTTTACTTGTATATTGTTATTAGTTTGTTATTACTGAAACTGGAATATCTGATGTTGCAACTGTTTAAAAATATGAAGAATGAAATGCAACCTTATACTTCAACATAATAATCATATCCTACATTATCACTGAGTATTTAATGCCATGTATTTGATGCTCTGTTTAGCACTGATGGCTGCAGTTTTTGGTGTTTCTTAGGCAAGGAGATCAACATAGTCAAGTTTGAGAGCTTTAATTTTCCAACAAAGGTATACTGGGGAAAATAAACTTACTTTCTCTTCTTACTCATATTAATAATTTAATTTTCTCCATTTTTCACCAAGATGCTTAGAAGCAAATCTATTCAAGCAGCTTGATATTTTCCATAGGATTTTTTGTTGTTGTTTTTTAAAGGCTTATATTTACATGCAGTCTTAAGAATGCTATACTTTGATGTCACAGTAAGATTTAATGCGCTTATTTTGGAGACAATACAGCTCAAAAACATTAATCACATACTTTAATAAAAAATTTATGTTTTCTCAAATAGCAAAGTTAATAATTGTATCACTTATTGCTATTATTAAAGACTAGTTAAATAATAAATGTTTATTTAAAATTAAAATAGTAATTCCAAATCCAGTATATACTCTACATTATTATACTTAATACAAAACTTGCTGTTGACTTCACTAAGCTTTGTCTCAAGCCTCATTAAACAGAGTAGGTAATACTGTAGTGGTTAATAACATTGCTTTAAATTAGTAAAAATTAATAATCTGTTAATGTTAAGCATGAACAGTTGCTTTGTATAGAACACAAATTGAGATAAAATAATAACAAAAAATATAATTAAAAATAGAGTGGTAAGGCCTTGAGATAAAAAGAAAGCAGAAAATATGTTACTAACTTGGTCCCTTGTGAGATGTTTCTGAATTGATGCTAGACAGTGTGCAGCCAAAAGAAACAGATGGAATTCCTGGGACAATCCAGACTGCTGATTCAGTTAGGTTTTTATTATTTAACAGTACAGACATTGCTAGAAATTTTTATGTTCAAAGCCATTGGGATAGTTTTAGCTGGGATAGAGTTTATTTTCTTTATTACAGCTAGTATGGGGCTATGTTTTGAATTTGTGCTGAAAATAATGTTGATAACACAGGGACATTTTAGCTGTTGCTGAGCAGTGCTTACAGGGCAGCAAGGCCTTTTCTGCTTCTCACATCACCCCACCAGTGAGTAGGCTGGGGGTGAACAAGAAGTTGGAAAGGGACACAGCTTGGACAGCTGACCACAACTGAACCAAGGGATATCCCATACCATGTGATATTGTGCTCAGCAATATAAAACTGGGGAAAGAAGAAGAAAGGGGGAGACATTCAGAGTGGTGGCATTTGTTTTCCCAAGTAACTGTTATGTGCGGTGGAACCCTGCTTTCCTGGAGATGGTGAAACACCTACCTGCTGAAGGGAAATAGTGAATGAATTTTGCTTTCCTTCTGCATGTAGCCTTTGCTTTACCTATAAATTGTCTTTAACTCAACCCACCAGTTTTCTAACTTACTCTTTTGATTCCCTCCCCGATTCCACTGTAGGGGAGTGCGTGGCTTTTTTGGACTTAGTTGCAAGTTGGAGTTAAATGACAACAGCCATTTACAGAGGATATTTAAATACATACAGAAATTTAAAAGAACAACAAAATCTTGAATATGTTTCCTAAATTAATGTTGAACAATTGAAGATTTCCTAGCAACAGATTGAATTAAATCAGATAAATTCCATAAAAAAATCCAAGGACACATTCTAGATCACAATCTCAATCAGCATGCCTAAAACTCCTGTACTATCATCAGCGGTCAGGAAGGCAATTTCTTTTATGGTTTTGCACATAGCTCAAAACCTGAAAATTTGTTTTATAAAGTCACTGAAATATAGCACACCAAGCCATTTCAATCTCTGACATAAAAGGAGTTTATGCCTAAAACTTCTGGTTTTATATTTTGGTTTTATATGATTTTTTATTTTTAAAACACTTAAGGATTTTTCAACTATTCCTGAAAAATATCATAAGGAAGTGAATGACACACATTCTGTTAGAAGAATATATTTCAAATATTATTCTAAGGTACTTAGGCCCTAATCAATTGAAGCGCATCAGGATGTACTTAACTGAAAACATTAGTAGTCTGATTGAAATCAGTAAGCATAATTCTACAGATCTTCTATTCTGAATTCCTGGAGCATATTTCAAAATATATAAAAAATGTCATTGTTTTATTTTAAAAGTACTTTATTCTCTGCAGTGTAAATGAACCTAAGAAATTTGAGAACTGAAACTCCATCTTGATGCATTCAAGTAAAAAAGCAAGCATTCTGCCTAAATTTATTTTACTTCATTTAGATGCCTATCAAAGGTCTAAAATAGGAAAAGTGACTTTGGGTTCCTCTTAGATTCAGTACACAGAGATAGCCAGAAAGGGCAGAAGTAATTACACAACAGCTACTACAAGTGAAAACAGTATAAGTACGTCTCCTGCTATGTAGCCTCAGCCTGAGAGCTACTGCATTATCTGATAATTTTACAACACAGTAAATCATCACACTGATTGTTGAGTCTGTTGTTCTTCCACTGAAATAAGCATTTATTGCAACTGTGTATATGTGCATATATGCAATTAGAGAATTAGAGGTTGCTATGATTGGAGTATTTAGAAGACTGAAAAAACAGGCATGTCTTAAAGTCTAAAACCCAATTTTACTCTTCTAGTTAATCTACAGTACACTTGGAATAAATGGCTAGCTCTTACAAATTATTAGTGATCATTACCACATTTAGGAAACTGACAAAATCTAGTTTTAATAGCTTAAGTTAGCAGTGAAATATATAGCACTGTGACATAAAGTCAACACAGAGGCCTACTGTCTGAGCCAGTCCTCAGTTGTAGAGGTCATGATGATCAGGTTTGAGAGCTCTTTGTGAGAGAAGTCAGTATAGAAGTGAACTCATCTCATTCCCTCTTCATCTTTGCTCAGTCATTCTTGGGTCTGTTTCTATCCTCTTTCCCAGAGAGAGGGTATCTCATATGCTCTCAGTGGTGCTTGTTTTGCTTTTAGTTTTGTCAGGTATGCTTCTTCTGTGTTTAGCAGAAATTCTATCTTCCAAATCCTAATCCCAGAGCAAGCCCTGTGCTTTTCTTGTTCTTTGCTCTTCTTCTTGCAATTTCTTCTGTTTCAGTCCTTGTTTAGATATATTTTATGCTTTGTAAGTGCAACTATATGTTTTTATTTTCCCATATGTTGGTCACAATGCTGACATATTTATGTAAAATGCTTATGTATTGTGTCTGGCAACACCATCACAATATTAGAAAATACTTAAATATTGTTGTTGCTTACATTATTTTAGCAAGGTGATATTTGATTTCAAAGAAAACTGATTTCAGTTATATGCTGACTTTTACTTTACAGATGTCACAGGCCTGTATTTTGTTTGATTTGGGTTTTTTTTTTTCCCTACATATTTAATGTCTCTAATTTTCAATGCATTAGAATTAGGCTGTCTTAATCAATTATAGTCTTATAAGCATGTCATTTTTTTTCTTAGCATTTCCTAGTTCCTTCCTAGAATTTCTGCAATTCAGTAGTTTTACAAGCTTTTCTGGAGCAGCTTCTTAGCAGTCATACAGGTGTAAATGATTCTATGACATAAACCAAACATACTGTCCTTACATTGTTAATTAAAACATCTATTCAAAAGTGACATTAGAGGTGATTGCAACTTGACAGATTATTTCTGTGTTTGTATGTCTTTTAACAAAGTACATGAAATACGTGCATATATGTGCAATACAGATTCTCAAGACCCCACATCTCATAGTGGTCAAATTTGCAGTTCTCAAAGCCTTCAAATCAACACTACTTTCCTAGTCTTCCTTGTTCATACCTGACAGGAAGATTAAGCGTAACATATAGATTCCCTTTCCTCTGTCTGCCACACACTTGAATTCCAGGAGCTTTTTATTTGTTTTTTTTTAATTTGCACTTTGTTATTCCTGTTATTCCCTTGTCATGTTCATAGGCATGTAGTATTTGCAATTCAGGATAATTCTGCAGGGTTCTCCAGTCCTGATGTGGATTATCCAAAATCTTAACACTGACATCTAGAAAACCCTCTTTTACATCTGTGGTGGTTTTTTGTCATGACAACACATCTGCCCTGACCTTATACAATTCCATAACTATCCACTAGTCAGGTTAAATATATAAATACAGATGCTTAAATAGACATAAAACATAAAGGATGAAGCTATTTTCTTCTCTCTATAACAGCAAATATGAAGCAAATATAGCCTTTAAAGCATGCTGAACAAGGAGCAGAAAAAAAGAGTAACAGGCTTGAAGCACCATACAATTTATTTAGGTTGGGATTAATAAGAGGAGGCAACGATAAGGGCCCTTTGAATCATCTGGAAGGAACCTAATTAATGCTTGACTTTAATTATGCAATCCCTACCTAACAAGAGTGTACTCAATTATGTGCTTAGATCCCATGCTTACATATTTTCCTAAACTGCACAGTGCTTGCGTACTTGTTTTTGGCGGACTAGACAAGGATATTTTTAACTAAACAGATTTACATCAGAAAATGCCAATTTATCTGAATCATTCTTGTCCCTACCAAGAGCAAAAGAGTTTTGATGAAGCAGTAATTGGAACAAAATGACAATGAAACAAACCAAAGTGGCCTAGCAGATATCACTGCAGGTCATAAAATGAACATGAGTGGAAATGGAGTGCATTCCTTCTCTCTGAGCTACCATTATCTGCCTTCCAGGATCTCATCAGGGGAGGGTGACAGGTGTCCCTCAAAAAAATCTATGATATAAGGGGCTGCTGTGTGTCTTCAGCCTCAGTCCATGGTCTGTCTGGCTGTTGCCATCAATGTCAGTCACATCAGCCAGTGGGGAGGGGGAGGAAATCTGCTGCAATGGCTCCCACCAGCCAAGATTGCCTTAGCCCCCTGAGACAGACATGCCCTGCCAGTGCTGGAGTGCACGACTACCACCACTGGGGCCATGGTGGGAGGGGTGGAAGGGGGGTGTAGTTTTAAGGATTCTACAAAAGCAGCATTTTAAAAATTCTGCCAGTCATCCTTCATCCTTTGATGTTTTCTTAGACTTCTATTTTCTAAAAAGAGTTCTTGAAGCCACTCCCAGTGCACAGAGCTGATGGGAGTTCCTAATACTGTTATTAAATACTGCACCTTCAATAATAATAATAATAATCAAAACAAAACAAACAAAACCCACCAAAAAAAAATATTATGAAGGCTATTTCCTGATATACACATTATTCTTAGGAAAAAAGGTGTATCTGCAGTTAATATCTACATATGTAAAATATCTTTAGAACTGTAAACATGTGGGGGAGGTTAATTAAAACACTAAAATCTTTAACAAATATTGTGTCTTTGAAATTTGTATTCTTTGGAGTCTTCTGACTTCATGAATGAATTTATTGGTGAAGAAAGTGATCATTTTACACTCTGAAATCTTACAAGATGAATTAGTGGTCTCATTATTGAAGTAAAATGTCTTGGGGAAACACAAAGACCAAATGCTAGTATCTTCTAGTGATGATTCTTATTTGTCCTGGAGATGCTTTTGATAATTTTGTAATTCAGATGCCTAGAAATGTCAAAACACTTTTTACATATTTGTTTTTGTTGTAAAATCCCCTTTCTAAACCACATCATTTCAGTCCTTATGAATATCCATATGAAGTTATTTGGCAACCATACTGCTGATTAAGATATAGGTTTAGACTTGAATAAAGTTTCCTTATTTTCAAGTGGGTATGATCAGTGATTAGCAAACTCATTCACACCCCTGAAGTTTCCAGCGAGGGTCTTTTTTAAGGATGCAGGAAAAAAAAATCATATTTATCTCTTGAAATAGACGAATATGTCTGTCTGTGTTTATGTTAGAAGACAGCTCTTACAGAAGAGGAATTTAGAAGATTTTTTTTTCCCCCTTGAATTTAAGCTCAGAGTATAATTTTACTACTGAATTAAATACTGTGTCAGTATTGTTGTTCAAAGCTTCATATCAATTTTATAAAAATGCTGAACAAATACTATGCTTGTTTACTGTGGTAGTTGGTAGATTATAAATAGAGATTGTAGGTTTTTGATGAATTAAACTGATAAGACTGTAAAAAAAGCTATTGATCACTGCCAGAAGTAACACAGAATTAAACCACAGAATTGCAGGATGGCTGAGGTCGGAAGGGACCTCCAAGGATGGACATTCCACCACCTCCCTCAGCAGCTATTCTAGTTTTCAGTAACCTTCATAGTAAAAAAGTGTTTCCTGATGTGTCAGAGATAACCTGTGTTTCAGTTTGTGCCCATTGCCTCTGGTCCTGGCACTGCGCACCACAGAAAAAACCTGTCTTCCTCTCACTCTCTGCTGCTGCTCCCTTCCCCTTCATCTTTTTAATTTTAATTGAAAGATGTTTAGGCCAGATACTGAAATATAAGATATGATTTAAAGTTTTTTGGCACAAGTGAGAGATTTATTTTTCTCATTGTTTGAATTTGCCATGACCGTTTCTGGTGATAGAGACACATGCACACACACTCACATGCATTCACATATATATTTATTGTGCTTCCACTTCCTTTTCTTTTTCTCTATTGGTTGTATAAGAGTATCTAAGCAGGTTTAATTTTTTCCAGTGAAAGAGTTCAGAGGTACCCACCCTGTTAGAAGGAATGTTTCTGGAATGTTCCAGAGGATTCTGAAGGTAATGGCTTTTCTTAGCTGTTTCTTGATTGGCATGTTCATGATTGTAAGTTGCTTCCTGATAGGCTTCTATATGACCTCCAGATGTCCCTTCCAACCTCAAACATTCTGCGATTCTGGGATGCCATTGTTCAGACTATGTGATGCAGGGAGGGCACTGTGGACCAGATTGTTGTTGCTTATTATAGGTGTATTCTGTTTAAGATATTGAGTCATCAGTTGATGGATGAAATAAACATTCTGTGTTGTATCAGGAGGAAAAACAGGAGTTCAAGAGGATCAGTGAATCTGCAGTGGTAAGACACCAAGTCACAGAATGCAGTGGGGGTGGCACACCTGGAGACTACACCTGAATGAATGATGGACAGGGACATATACTCACTCCAGCAGCTGACATCACAAGTCAGGGACACTTACAACACTGGTCTGACTCCAGTAGCTGGCACTAGATCCATTCCCACCGGTTACCCCAGTAGGTGGCTCTCCTGGTACGAATTCTGTAAGACCCTCTCTAGATCCTGAGATCTACAGCTTCTCCAGCTACTGCCAGTAGGACTCCCACTCACTCCAGCAGCTGACAGCACAGGCCACCAACAAATTCCACACATTCAGGTCTCACCAGCTGCTGGCATTTAGTCCTTGTAGCACACATAACACACAGGACAGAAAGTGAGATTACACAGAGAGTTAAGAAAACATTTAATATGAAGATACAAGGAGACAAGACAGACAGCAGTGATCCAGCACAGGGCTCGGCTAGACAAGTGTACTGACCATCTCTGGTTACATGCAACTGGCCCCTTTTATACCCTTTCTTGTCTACCCTCCCTCTTTGTTCCTTCCTGCCTCCCCTTCCCCTGTGTGTCTCCTCAGGGGCTTACACAGCTCTATCAATCCTAAATGCCTCCCCGACTGGAGTACTCCCGGCTTACAGTCTTATTGGTTGCAAAGTCCACGTTGACATCCCTGGAAGTGATGCCTGTGGTTTCTTGATAACCCATAAATTTGTGACAGTTGAGAAGTTTGTTTCTTGTCATTGTCACCATATTTGTTTTGTCAGTTATGTGTGTCTGTATATTTTGTTTCCATTTCCTGCTTTTGTCCATAGTTTCCCAAATGACAAGGTCCCCAGTCAGATAACCTTGCTGAAATAAATACTCCCACATTCCCTAATCTATTAGTGTGACTGGCCAGGTTTCCTTTTTACCACTACCTCCTTTATCATTTGTCAGTCAGGTTTCTGTCCTTGTGTGTTCTTGTCTATGGATTTCTCCTTTTTTTATTATTCCTTTTTGCACTGAAAAACATCTTTGACCAGATACCCTTAAAGAAGCACACACACATGTCCTCACATAATCCTTAGGGAAGCTTATTCATGGGAGAAAATGAACATAATTGCAGAAAGATAATGCATAAGATCAGATAAAACCATAAGGCAGCCCTTGACATCACGAGGCTTATGTACTCTCCAAAAAGACAAACTGTCAATCAAAGTCACACACACATAGGAAGAGAACAGGAAGATCTCCTTATAATGACACTGTGATGAAACACAGCACAACTTTATTAGGGAAATTACCATGTCCTTATTTATAAAAATGATGGAAATCTTTATGCAGAATTACCTGCTAATATGTCCTTTGACCATGTTAATTCATAACTAAGGTGCTTTAAAGTCATAAACTATAAAATTTATGAAAGTTGTTTTGTTAAGAAAAAGTTAGAAAAAAATAATTTTTTTCAATTTGACTTATTACTGAGACTCATGACAAAGGCTGATCTTACAGTGAGTTACTTGCACAAGCTTGTCAAAATTTAATATCAGCTTAATTCTGTTATTATAAAGCAAATAAAATTTCACATAGCTAAAGAGCGGTAAAATTATTATACTATGATGAAAAGACTTGGCAGAGGTAAATTAAAACTATAGTGAATCTGAATTATCCAGACTATATCACTTGGAATTAATAATTTCCAGCTGAGGACTCTACCATCTCCCATATCACCCCTCCAGTAAAGTACAATTGCCTCATCACAAACACACAAACAAAAATTATACATCCATGTCTCAAGAACTTTGGGTCTTGTGATTAAAAGAGATGGTCAGTCCTTGACACAAATTCTGTTTATGAATTTCAAGTATACACTTACTAAAACAAAATGGTCAGTGTTTCATGACAATTTATCTTTCATTTTTCCTTCTTTCCATTACTGTATAAGATGTCCTTGAAATATGTGGTCACTGCTGGATATTTTATTAGAAAAAAACAAGAGTTGAAAAGCAAGTCTTATGACACGTAGCTATTATGAACATTTATGAGCTGAGATTAAAATAAACACTGCTGTTCTTTCTGGACTGAGGTAGTATTTTAACCTTTGTGAAAGTGAACAGCTTTGTTATGAATGCATAATTACTGGAGTGATAAATATTTCTCACTTTTTCCTTACATAATCTAATTTCTTACCTTTTCCCTTTTCCCAACATAACAGTAAAGGCTAGTAAGTCTGTGGTTTATAGTTCTTTTCTGAGGGAAAAGAAATGAGTGGGTCTAATCAACACTTCTTAGCCATGAATTTATGCAATTTAGTAATTTAGGTTGAAACATATTCAGGAAGAGACTAGCAAGCAGAATATAATTATTTATACAACAAACAAAAAGACTAGATGTAAATACATGAATGAAGTGAATTGTTGGGTCATACATGAATTTAGTTAAGATTTCTGGAGTAAAAACAAATGTACTCCTCCCTCAAAAAAAAGGGTGAAAAAATATAAAAAAGGACTGCAAATTAAAATGTAATATATTTTGCTTTGTTTTATTTTATGAAATGCAAATTTTGGGTTAATCCAAAATACACAGTAGTAATTGGAGTTAAAACACATCATAAAACCAGTTTATGCAGTTGATATGAGCCAGATATATTAATGGTTTATTTACTTGCTTCTATTTTAAAATAATAATTTCAGAAAAGTAAAAAAAAAAAAAAAAAAAAAATATCCATTCCTTACATATGCTTACTTCCGTATAGCATAATAGCTAAACTCTTATGGAAGCATGAACAGCAATATTAGCTGAGCACAATTTGAAGAACACTTGAAATTATTTCACTGATTCTTAAATTGTTAGTCCAGACTCGAGAGAATTGCATCTTGTCTCCACTACAGTGAATGAAAATTTACATGTACCTGTATTAAAGGGCAAACATCATTCTGAAAACCTAACTTGTATGGTGACATTAATGGGACATTAGATATTTACTTTAAAACTCATTGCCATTATCTTTCCTGAATTATTCTGCATGTGTTTGTTGTTACTTAACATAACTGTGGTGAAATAAAAATGGAATAGGATTGTGATTTATCAAAAAAGAGAATAAAAATACTGAGGTGATCTTCCCAAGGCCACTGAGGTCAATGAGATCTACAAGCTGACATTGGCCTGAAACAGTGGTGGCATCAATAAAACTGCTTTTGAAAACAAATATATTTCAAACTCAGTCATGAGCTGTTAATTTCCACTTAAGATTTCCATAACTGCACATTAAGATATACTGGGAAAAAGGCTGTCATAGTCTGTTTTCAATGTTGTATTATTTCATTATCCAAAGTCAAAGTGATGTTAGCATGGACCCATCAAGGCTAGTGAGCAACCAGTGTTTTACACTAATTATCATAGGAGGACTCAGGTGCATATACCTCCTAAATGGAAATTTGCTGCTTTCCTTTGCAGTGGGCCGAAAAGCAAAAGGAGTCTTAGAATTAATACAACTTTGTCATACATGAATATGACTCATTTTCTTCCTGAAGTAGTGCAGTCAGTATGTAAAGAGAATTAAAATGAAGTAACCTAGATGAATCTTCACAAAGACAAGGATGAAAACATGATCAATGAAAAGAAGATGGGTGTGACAAGTACAGACCTCATAATAAATATTTAAGAAATAGTACATCTACAGAAATTTCTGAATCAGAAATTGCAGAGCACTGTGACCCCATAACTGTTTGTTCTGTAAGAAATAAAATTTACAGGCTCTTCACCTTAAGCAAATAACAGAAAATAAATGTTTTTCCCAAAGTTCACTTGAAGCCTAAAGGGATACGATGTTAAAACATCTTATTTTTCATTCTTTTCAGCTCTGACTTGTACTCCACGGAGAATTGTTGCTCAGTCGTGAGTACAAAATAAGATTTGAAGAGGTACCAACTTCTTCTCTACAGATTCTATTTATTATTAGAAAGTGGAGACATGCATTCTTAATGTAGAACATGTCACTTGAGACTAGTATTGCCCTTAGAGTGAAAGGTTTTCAAGAAAGTTATTTTGGGACATCTGAAAAAAAGAAACTCTGTTTTTTTTATAAATGTTGTTCTTTCAATTGCACCATTAGCTTTTTCTTTAAGGAAACATCAAAATTACCAGTCTCTTTCAGCAATGGCACTTGCCAACATTTCCTTCAGTGGAGACAGTATTGATCTTGATCTTTATGTTACTTCTGTAGTAACTTTGCAGAAAAATATTGTTTGGAAAGTACTAGGAATTAGCTTAGATCCGAAAGAACATTTGTTACTGTACAGTAAATGAAAATATGCACTGTTACCTGTTAATAATAAATATAGAGCAGTGTTCCTAAGAAGGCATCCTGACAAATACATAAGGAAGGTTAACTATATATAGAATAGTAGAATATGACCACAGTGACAAAATCTAAATCTATCTTGTATTGCTTGAGTATCTTCTTTTTTTTTTTTTTGCCCCAAAATAATTATAACATAATACATTAACTTGTGAAAGGCCCTGTGCTTCAGGAAGTAAAATGGCTAAAAGTGCTAATGAATGCATTTTGTTAAATGTTTATCTATCTCTGTATTTGCTAATCCAGAAAATGTTTTAGCTAATTATTTTAAATTACCAGAAGGAAAGTTCCTACAAGACTAAATTACTCTCATTCATAAATAGCATTTGAAGTATACAGGCACCTTAAAAAGAAACAAATTACTAGAAATATCAGTCTGGAAAAGTACTAGATTTCTTAGTATAAAACAGAATCATGAGGACAAGGCATGTCCCTAATCATTTGAGCTTGTGAGCCATAGTTCATAATTTTGGGGTTTACAAACTATCTTTTCCGATATATAAAAATTAAAAATATTTAAAATGTCATCTAACACTTAATGACATTCAACGTTGTACTCAGTTAAAAAAACCAAACCCAAAACAAACAAACCAAACAAAATAAACCAACAAAATCAGTGTGAACAAATCTAATACCTGTTTATCATGCCTGTTTAGGAGATATTTGGACTGCAAATAAACTGTATTTGCATCTTATATTTGATTTATTGATTGAAATTCCAAAAGTTTACTCAAAAAATGTGACTATAAACCTATGTTCTCATTTTTCTGCATTCTATAATGGCCACATTTTTTACCATCCTTGCATCCTCACCAACAGTATAAAGTAGCTTATATTTCAATTGCCTGAGAAAAAGTCCAGCCATTTGGTTTGCAATGCCCTGCACATTTTTTCTTCTCATTTCTTAAGGAGCCCACTTCAGCCAGTGAATTGACGCACTGAAGATTTCTTTCCCTTTTTCCTGTTCACTCCTACTGTTAGCTTAGAGGTTAGGGTACTCACTTGGGAAACAGAAACTACAGCTTCTATTCCTTTCATTTAAAAAGGGACAAGAATCCCTGTCTCCTACTCTATATCTAAGTGTTTTAAACCTACTGTTCAAAGAGGTTGGTAGGAACACCATTACTGTCCTTTTTCAATGCAAGTGTGTGTTGCAGCTGTGTTTAACATTACTTCTAGAAAATATGCTTTCATACCATGTCAGTGCAGTATTAAGCATGCTAAGAATGTGTTTATTGAATCACATTGTTCTGTGATTTTGGTATTTTCTTTTTGAACACCAATTATTACTGACTTTTTTTCAGCTTTACTCCAAAATAACTTGAACTAAGCACTTTAGAGTGCTCAGGCTGAACATCTAAGTTTATGTGCCGAGGAACTCTCAGACCAACCAGAAAGGGATGTATTAATTTCAGGCTTCCACAATGGGGTCATGCTGGACTGCTGTTTCTGCTGCATCAGTTATGACAATATAAATTCTGTCTGAACTCCTTTTTGCCTGTATTAAAATGTAAGAAAATTCTGATTGTCTAAATCTTTATATTTGTACAGGTAGATCAAGAGCTTCTAATCTTAACAGATGCAATAAAGTACAAATGTCAGTAATAGTAATAAAAAACAAGAGTAACAACAACAATACAATATCATAATAGGTATTATTTTATTTCTGTTATTGTTTTTATTATTAATAAATATAATATCTAGAATAGGTTTAAACTGTTGTGCAATAATGAGTAGATTTATCCAAGAAGGAGTTTACTTATTTTTTTGAAGAAAAAATCTTACGTCTGGTTTTTGGTTGAGCTGTCTTAATAACAAGAATATAATTTTAATTATGTATCATTCACTGTTCTGGGAGAATAGATACTTAATTTTTCTGAAGATACTATATAGAAATATGTAGTTCCACAAATCTGCAAGATGTTATAAACTAAACATGGTGATTAAAAATAGTTTCAAATGATTAGTGAATACAAAAATACAATTTTGATTCTGATCACATGTACTATAGAAAAAACTTATAGTGACTTTTCTCTTCACTTCATTATCATGATTATTCCAGAGTTTTGTAGACTGGTCATTAACCTTTTACTTGGAGAGTTAATTGGTGTACGGTTATAAACATTAGAATAGAAGTTTTGTTATATTTAATTGAAGATGCTATGCAAATGAGTATGTGTTTTTGTTTTCAGAGGTATTAGTAAAGACCATATCCCACTTTTCTTAATAGCTATGCTGAGGAATTTCTTTCTTTTTAATTACTGGAATAAAGGATTTAAACTGAAGTGCATCTGTCTTCTAAAATAATATTCAGTTGGGGAAAAATAATGGACTAAAATATATTCTATTATCTTCTGATTTGGAAAAGATACAGGGAACAGCACACATAAAAGATGTCTCTTCTTTGTATGTCCAGTTTTTAATGATAATGTTAGGATATAGATATTTAATTTCACATAAGAAAAATATGCTGCATTTTCAGTAACAGGTTTATTATACATGAGAAGGTGAAATGCAAGATCTCTGTTGTTAGAAGTAAAGAAGTGAATCTGTGTAGGTGGGAACATGTGTGTGACCAATAATAAGAATGCAGTTATCTTTCTTATTTTGATATATTTTTTGGGAAAAAAAACCATTGTTGTTGTCTACCTTCAAGCATGGAGAATTACACAGCTTTAAGAATATCAGCAGTTTATTATAGAAGTATGTCTTCCTTGAACTGGTTATTCTTCTTATTTTTTTTTTCTGGTAACTTCAACAAACATATTTATATGCAGATATTCTTTCACATCCTGAAAAAATAATGAAAGCTAAAAAAGAAAAGCAGAATGATCTCAAAGTCTGTTCTAGCAAGTAAACTTCGTGTGAATTGGTTCTGTGAAAAATGTGAGTAGCTGAAAGGGGTCCTGAACAGGACTGATCATTATCAGATTCAGATATCTGGCAGTAACTCTAACCATGGGGTGTTATCACTGCTAGCAGCAGACACTGTCTGTGAAAACAGGCTGCTGACTTCAGAAAGTGCAGTTAGAAGAACTGAGCTGGAAAGTAAAATCACTGAACAGAATTAGCTCTGTTCTCACTCATATCAGGGCAGCCAATACACAGATTAGTGAAATACTTGTTCTCTGCCTTACCTTTAGGCTGAATTAAAGATCAGCATTTACCTAGTTATTTATCTATTCATCTATAAAAAATTGTTTTGCAATAAAGTCACTAGTATCAGTTAAAAGAAAACTACCTCATTTTTTCTTCATGAGTAAAGACGTAATAATTATATCTTCTTTTAGCAAGCTACTACACTTATATTATCTGATTGTTTATATATTTGTGTAAGATACTTTTTTCTTTAAATATTTAATTCTTAATGTTGTTTACTTTCAGTTGTAGCTTCAACTTTGATTTCAGTATCAAAAATAATTTACTAGAAAACGCATTAAATATTATAGCAAATTATAAGTAAATATTGCCAAATACTACAGGATTACAAAACAGTTGAGGCTCAAAGGCCTCTCTGGAGATTGTTTTGTCCAAGTGTCTTACTCAAAGTAGGGACACCTAGAGTGAGTTGCTCAGGGTCATGACCAGTCAGGTTTTACATATCTCCGAGGATAAGACATCACAACCTTTCTGGGCAATCTGTTCCAGTGTTTGATCACCATCCTAGTAAAAAGGAACTTTTTTATGTTTGAACAGAACATCTTGTATTTCTGTTAGTCCTATTGCCTCCACTGAGAAGAGTCTCAACCTTTTTTTACTCACCCATATCTTTTAATGAGAGGTGCTCCAGTCTCATAATCATCCTCATGATCCTTCACTGGGTTCTCTCCAGTATCTCCAGTATCTATTTGTGAGGCCAAAACCAGATTCAACACTCCAGGTGTGGCTTTACTAGAGCTGAGAGAAAGGACCATTCCCCTTAATATCCTGCTAACACTCTTGACAGGGCAGTCCAGAATACTGCTGTCTGTCTTTGTGGTGAGAATACATGTTCACTCGTGGTCAATACGCTGTCCTCTAGGACCCCCAGGTCCTTTCTGCAAAGTTGTCTTCCATCCATTTACCCTCCAATCTACACCGATGCAGGGGGTTATTCTTCACAAGAAGCAGGGCCTGGAATTTCCCTTTCTTGAACTTTGTAACAATTCTGTTGGTCCATTCCTCATCCTGATGAATTCTTTCCCTATACTGGAGAATAGTTTGTATCCAGTTAATACACTATAACTTAAAAAATTCCGTATTTTGAAATTGAAATATACTAGAACTAATCTTAAATAAGTACTGTCTGATTATACACAGAGAATATGAAAGGCATATGAGAAAATATGAAAACAGGAGAAAGTATGTGGTCAAGAACTGAATAAACTATGAATTGTTAAGAGAATCTTACTTTGAAGACTATGTATGAACAGAAAGAGATAAAATTCAATACTCCTGTTCTTCTACACAAGACAGCATAAACACATTGCAAAGATGTAGCAGAGCCTTTCCTTGTAATTTTTTTTCCAGCACTTTATCTGAATGAATGCTGAGCTTTTCACCCTTATCCCTAATTATGAATATCAAATTGTTGACAACAACACTATTCTTCCCTGGAATTGCAGATAATTTTGTGCACTGGGCATTTCTGTCTTCCTTTTAAATGTCTTCTGTCCTCTAACTGTACTAAATCTTCTGTTCTCAAGTTCACTTGTTTTAGTCAAGACCTAAATTTGAGTTCATAATGACCTATGGAAACAAAACATAGTTTGATCAACATCTGCATCATTCATATTTCTGTTGCCTTAGAAGTGTATGTTTTTTCGTATTTTTAATGGAGCCTATTTGATTTTGGAAAGAGTCCTTTAGCAGTGCTCTCATTTTACCCCACCCACCTCCCCCCCTTATTTAACTGAACTTGTAATTCTTTTTCCCCCTTATTTAATTGAACTTGTCATTAAAGATCCATGACCTTCAGATGATCCTTGCCTTTTTACCTGACATTTATATTAGAAAATGAGCATTAATCTATATTTCCAATAAACTTGTGATACTCAAGAGTCTTTCCAAACCAGGATGCAGGTACACATACCAGTAAGTCTTCCCTCTATTTTGAAGCAAAATCTATGTACCTGTTCTGCATTCTGCCTTCTACAAGAAAAAGAAACTCAGGTATGCTGGCTGGGAAAGCCCTATGACACCTTCTAACACGTCTCTCCTCTAGAATTGAGGAGTATACAGTACTGTATACTTCAAAGTGAACCAGCTGAACACTTTACACAGACATATAGCTGTGCCATATTCTAGATATTACCTTTAAGCACAGGAAAACATCTTTGTTCAAAATCAGTGCAAAGCATATATTCACATTACTCTGTGTAAATAGGTTCATGTACATAGGTTCATGTTAACTGTGTTTTGATTCAGAGGATAGTCTTTGTACTTGAAGGCCCCCAGAAGATAAAAACTTTATCCTGAAGCTTTCAAATACATTTTTTCCAGTAGGTTTGAACTTAGTAAGAATATCCTAAGTAAGAAAAACTCATTTTCACAATCAATTTCTCTTCTTGTCTTAAATGACTGCAAAGAGATGTGTATGCCTACATATTTGGCTTGTAAGCTATGAGAAAACAAATAAACAAACAAACAGAAAAAAAAACAAACAACCAAACCAAACCAAAACAGTTGTAAGGTTCAAATAGTTTGGTTTTGTTTTTCAGTAATACTATCTATTCAGTTACCTAAATATAAGCACCCAATGCAACTGGATGTCCATTGGTATCTGACGTGTTTGCAAATAACTAATTTAACAAAGAACTTAAAAAATAACACCATACTACATAGTCAGTTGGACACTACTTAGAGAGACTACAGCATGTATGATTTGGCAACCAGCTTGTAATACAAATAAGATTGAAATTCCACAGTAAAATACAGCAATTCAGGTGTATTCTTAAGTGTATATTCTCAATAAAGCCAGTAAATCAGAAGATCAACTACTATGAGGCTTACTCAGCATCCAAAACATTAATGACTAGCAGTATTTTATTTTAAATGGAAGCTTAAGTAACCACTTTGTATGTGTAATTAACTTTATATAGGCATCCAGTTGTATGCAATTGAACTGTCAACTGAATTTCAACTTCATCAAACAAGAAAAAATCCCTTTATTTTTTCATAGCTGCCTAGTTTTTAGTAAAAATAATGTAGCATCACTGTAACAGAACTACTCTTGCAGACTAGAGACATTTCCATGACAAATGCTTCTTTTCAGAGAATCAAGATATATCACCCTTTTTACAGGTGTGGAAAGGGAAGCTAAATACAAAACTGTCCAAAAGTAAATAATCAATATAATTTTTTATCTCATTGCTTTTCCCCCTACAAGGCTAATATCTAAATTCGGAGACAGAAACATTAAAAAGCATTGCAGAATATAAACAAGTGGCCACATAAATAAATAAATATTAGCTTACTGAATATAAATGAACATGTTTTTAAAACTTGGTGAATTACTATGGAAGTCCTGCAAAAAATTGCAAAACTAGTCAAAAGGGATCATTAAAACTTGAATTTGAAATTTGGTCATTGTTCCACTGAAGTTCTCAGGTTCTATTTTGTTTCCTATTGTCTTACTTTTAATGACAATAACTTTTTTTATATGTGCTATTTGTTTTCTCTCATTCTGTGTTTAAAGCATTGAAAATAATACAAGGTATTAAGAATATACAAGATAATTGCTTCTGACATTATCTTCCCTCAGAAGTCTCCATCCTTTTCTTATGAACTTTGTACTACCTTTTACACCACTTTCAAACTCTGGATGTGTTTGCAGTTTTCAACCCCAACAGCCAAACTCCTTAACTTGATTATAGTGTTTCAGTAGTGACCATGAAAGATTTTTCTTGTACATCAATTTTTAGCTGGCTGCTACATTTAAATGCTTTAGAGCTCACAAGAATAAGGACATGCCTTAAAATATTTGCTTTATAATAGTTTCTGGCAGTCTTTTGTAAAACACCACAGTCAATTAAAGATATTTTTCTTACCATCCAGCATTATTTATAAGAACCTGGACAAGAGCTTGTTTTAGAATAATCATTCTCATTTGTTCTAGTGCCCTCCCTTCTCAGTGATGTTTTTTATTCTATTTACTAAAAAGCTGTTTGCAACACATAAGCGTGAGATTTAGTATTCCTTTCTTTTTCATAACATGACTATACTCTCCATATAAAAAAATGAAAATTTCATTACTTACAGTGGTTCCATCAGAGCATAATATTTCCAGACAAGAAATCTGTTCTGTTCTTGAAAACAATAATTATGACAATATGAGTTAAAAATAGGCAACATTGAAATGTATAGATCTACTTAAGAATATTTATTTATTAATTTATTTATTTATGAAAGTACCTTGCCATTTCAGCTTGCAAAACATGGAGATATATACTTTAGGAATTTACAAGTCCATTTGATCACTTAATGATATTGATAAGGTAGTTTCCTACCACTAAATTCCAGGATTTATTTCTAATTAACTTTTTTTGACTCAGTATTATAAACCAAAAATGTTTCCAGGCATAATAATGGCAATTAAGCTATCTAACTGCCTCAAAAATCTATCAGCTGCTAACTTTCTCTGACTATTAATGTAGAATGAAGACTGATGGGTTTCAGATAAATATTTCTCTAACTTACCCAATTAGAACTCTGCAGAGAGAAAGACACAAAACAAAATGTAAAGCTAAAGTTAGAAACTGACTAAGCATTGTGATGCTTGGTAATACATCATTGACTTAAAGAAAATTCATTACAAGAAGGAACTCACAGTGCTGAATGAAGCTTTAAATTTTTTATATAGATTACATAGGAGGATTATATACCAAAGAATAGAGTAGAATTAAGCTTGTAAGCCAATGGGAAATGAAGGAAGGAATCATGTCTGGAAGGGTATCACTTTTGGATTTAGGCGTCTCATTTCTCTTTGCAGTTAGCTGTTGTGTGAAGTTGGAAGCCATGCAACGCATAGTTCACAGGTTTTCTGTAGGAAAATAAAAAAACCAAACACAGTGGGAATTATAGTCTGGGAGGTTCTAAATTATTTCATATTTAACAGAAGAGTTCTCTCCTTGCAGAACTGAGCCCATTGTAGTTCATTGACCTTAGCTGTCTGCCAGGTGTCCACGAAGCTGTTCTATCACTCCCTCTCCTCAGAAATATGGGAAGAAAATAAAATTAAAATCTCATGGCTCAAGATAAGGACAGGAAGATCCCTAACCAATTAACATAATGGGCAAAACAGACTGAACTTGGACAATATGAATTTAATTTATTGCCAATTAATAACAGAGTGGGATAGCAAGAAATAAAAACAATACTAAAAACATCTTCTACCCACCCTTCCATTCTTCTCAGGCTCAGTTTCACTCCTGACTCTTCAATCTCCCAGCACCGTGAATGGCACAGAGGGATGAGGAATAGGGTTTGCTGTCAGGTCATTAAACTTTTTGTGCCACTCCCTCCTCACACGGTTCCCTGGTTCCAGCATGGGGTCCTTCCCATGGGACAGAGCCCAAAACAAACTACTCCAAAGTGGGTCTTTCCCATGAGCCACAATTCTTCAAGAACTGCTCCAGCATGGGTCCTTTCCACAGGATAGAGTCCTTCAGTAATGGTCTGCTCTAGCTTGGGTATCCCATTGGGTCACAGTTCCTGACAGAAAATCTGCTCCAATGTGGTCTTTCCACAGGCTGCACCTGCCTTCAGGACACACCCACCTACTGCAGCCCATGGGGTTCTCTATGAGCTTCAGTGTGGATATCTACTCCACTGTGGTCCTCCATGAACTACAGGTGGACAACCTGTGTCACCATGGTCTTCTCCATGGTCTGCAAGTGAATCTCTGCTCCAGCACTTGAATGACCTCCTCCCCCTTCTTCTTTACTGGCTTTTGGTGTCTGTATAGTTTTGTCTCTCCTGTTTTCTTACTCCTCTCTCTCCCAGCTACTGCACAGCATTATTTTGTCCTTTTTATCTGTTATCACAGAGGTTACAACAGCATCTCTGATGGGCTCAACTTTGGCCAGCCAAAGGTCCATGTTGGAGACGGTTGAAACTGGCTCTGCCGTACATGAGGGCAGCTTCTGGTGTATTCTTACAGAAGCCATCCTGCAGGAAAAAGAAAAAAAAAAAAAAAGAAAAAAAAAAAGAAAAAAAAAAAAAAACGCC
>JAAGNO010024024.1:8155-21677 GCA_033439905.1 Ceryle rudis
CTATTGTCAGGAAAAATAATTACTCTGATTAACCTTATGTCTTGTTCCTTACAGATGCTTCTCCTGATGCCTTCAGATGAAAATAAAATGAGACAGATCAGTAACAGAAATTTACTACTATGTAATACTAAAATCAGTATGGAGTTCCTGAATTAAACTAGCAATAAATCTATGGAAAATTTTGGGCCTGGTGCTTCAGATCATACTTTAATGGAAAGAGCACAGAGGTGGAACTCAGAAAATTTGACTATGGTTATAAGTATTGTCTGCTCTATTTAGTTTTTATCCCTGCTGTATCCTGTAAAATGCAGTAATCATACTGACATCTTCTGTAAGGTGATTTGAAATAATGGTCATATAGAAGAACAAGAAAAATAGGAAATGAGTAACAAATACATATGTGAGATAACTCAGTAAAAAACCACTTTTCTTCAATATTAATGCATGTTTATTCTTAGGATATTTAATAAATTCTGACTGCCAGATCAATTGCTCTTTTTATATGACTATGTATTTAATTTATCTAATTTAACATAGACTCCATTTATTCTCCATAATTTATCTGTATTTTTGCTATTAAATTTGCTCGCTAACTGGACTGATAGACTTCAGAACCGTCAGTGATCTATAGGTTACTGCTTAATATCACTTGTCTGTATGTAACAAACACCGGATCACACCTCTGACTTCTGTAATAATTGGACAGAAAAGACTCAAGACTAATATCTCTTTAAATGAACACTGAGAAAGATCTTGGCTGCACCTCCTGCATGTGGGCACAGTTTTAGCAAATGATGGACTTAATCTAGTTGCTGAAGTCAAGGTATCTCTGTGTTGCTGTTTGCTTTTCTTTGTGGGTGGCTGTCTGGGTGGTTATGAGTGAGAAGCCTAAATAAGTTTACCCATTATGCTTTTGTATACAATGTCTCCTCCAGTCTTTTGAGAAAAGACGGTTGGCATAGGTGTCTTTAGACGGCAGAACAATTTTTTACTCTTTTCAGATCAGTTACAAAATCCTTTACAGAGCCTGCATCTTATTATTATTGTACACATTTTTAGAAATGTAAATATATGCACCCTCCCCATGAGAGAAATAACAGGGCAGACAAGAGAGAACTCTGAGGAGTTTGCAAAAACATGTAGTTATTTTTATATTTTTTTGGTGGTTAAAGCTCACTCATTGTTTTCTTTTTCCTAGATACACTTTCAATTTCAGTTTTAAATGAATATGAATAAGAAATAGTGAGATCAAAATGGTTATCTAGCAGATTACTTGTGTTGAAGCCTTGAGTAAGCCCAGGTTCAGTAACTGTAGTGAATCTCAGTTCACCAAGAGTGAAACTCTCTCAGTAAATGTAACACTAAGGTGCCACAAAAAGCAGACTCAAAAAAGCATTTATAGAAATTTCTCTCAGCTCTTCGATATCTTTGTGGTTTTATTTCTTGTGGTTTCTATTGTGGTTTACCAACTGCTCTGAATGCTTTCAAGTTAAACTCCCTCTCACCACTGAAGCTTTCCCTTACTTACTATATTAGTAGTCTGGTACCTACTGGAGTTATTTTCCTTTTTAATTTTGTCTTTATCCTACCTAGTTTCATTATCTACTTCCCCACTCCTCTCCATGTGCCAACATCTGTGGTTTTGTTCATTTAGACTAGAGTTGCACTGTTGTCCTTTTTTTTTTCTTTTTTCTTTTTTTTTTTTTTTTGATTGACTGTTATTTTCTTCTCAGTTATGTATCATCAGCAAATTTCATCTCCTTTGTGCTTTTTTTTTTTCTTTCCTTCAAGCTGCTGGTACATAAACTGAACACAATTTGTTCTTGTACTGATCCTGTTATCACAAGGGACACTTGAAAACCTCAGTTGCCCCAAAATTGTGTATACTGCAGTTTTAGGATCTTTCTAAAGAATAAAACAGCTTATTTTTGCAGGTTACTGAGTTTTCATTAAGAAATATATATCCTCTTTTTCTTTTTATTTTTTTCTTTCTTTTCTCTGCATTGCTAAGGTTGCCTTAAACTAAGATAATATCCTGTTTTATTCTTAAATGTGATCTGAAAAACTGAAGTAGAAAATGATTTAAGTTTGATTTATGTGTTGAGTTTGCTCCAACAACCAGTCTGTGGGGGAATTCATCATGTGGAAAAAACAGAGATAGTCTTTTTTGAACTGAGGTGTGCTCCTTGTTGAACTCCCACAGTTCCTGGTATGCTGACCCCAACTCAGAATACTTTGGAGCTGCATTGCAGATACTCCAGTATCAAATGCCCAAAACAGCAAATAATGTTGTATTGGGTCAGTTTTACTTTATAACTAGTATCATTATTGGTACCTAAAGAAGTTGCATATCAACATTTAAGCTTAGGATTGCCTATGTCATACAGGACTTACAAAGACAGAAAAGAACTTGCTTTGGGGAGTAGATTTGCTTGGGAAAGGCAACTGTATTTTGTATGTAGGAGTGTGTATGTGTATTAGAAGATGATATATCTATCTTTCTTGATACCTATTTCTTTCCAAGCATGCAGTTGAGGGAATCCTAATGCAGTCCAACATAAAGCAGCTAAATTAGGCTTATAAAGAAGGGAGTAACCACCAGCATTTCTTAATTTTGCAGTGTTTAACTTTGCAAGCTCAATGATTTTCTAATTTGCTGTTGTATGAAATTTACTGCACAAAAATAAAAATAATACAAAACAAACAAAAACCCAACTGTGCTCAAATTAATATACACTGTATCACATTGAAACTTGTATGATATTCTGCCAAGCTTAGCCATTAAAACTTCAGACAGCTTTCATGTGGACTAATACATTAACTAGTCCTGAAGCAGGAATTGTTTTCCTCCCTGAAATAAGTCAAACTCATGCTTTCTTCATTTTTTACCCATGAAGAATGAGTGCACATCTTTTGGCCAGTTCTGGAAGGAAATCACTCCTGCTTAAAATAAGTTCCCTATTACCCCCATCCTTTCAGCTTTTCTGCTTTTATATTTGTCCACAAGTGTTACTTTTATATTCCCTACCACTGTTTGTGGCATTTTTGTCCAGAAAATTGTCATTAACTCTACCAGGATTTTACTTCTGTTCTGTTACCTTCTGATGACTGTGCCCCTCTGCTTTACATGCTTATTTTCCTCCTTTTAATCTCATCACCAACATCAGAGTTGGAATTCTTAGTCCCTATTGAAATGTGGTTATGAGAAGGTGAATGGAATCACTTCCAGGGTGTTATGTGTGAGATTCCTATTTTTACCTCTGGGTCTAGGTGATGTTAGTTTGTTTGCATGCTTTGAACTGGCAAAGCAACACCTTAATAATTTTTTATTATCTCTCTCATTTCTCACTGTGATGTATTTCATTATATCTCATTGCCCTTGAGTTAGCCTGAGCCCCACAGAAGCACAGATTACTAGCGCTTTTTCCAACTGATGTGACCCTATGAAAAGCATTTTCAGTCAATCAAGAAGGGCTGGAGCAGCAGACAGCTCAAGTGTGGTCCACCACTTTATAAAGTTAATAAAGCAAATTCTATTTACATTCTGGGGAGGAAACATGCACAATTAACGGGGAATTATCAGAGAATGTAGCTGGTAAGCTGAAAAGTATCATCAAAATAGGTTTTTTTGTCTATTGGCTTTCTTTTTGAACAAGGAAATTACTTAATAAGTTTTGGAAAAGAACTAAGCCTGAAGCAGATGAACAGAAGAAAAAATAGAGGTTGAAAGTAAAACTTAGAAGAAAAACTAAAACCTTGAGTATATGCACTGTTTGCAGCTTTGTCTACAATACATAAAGTAAATACCACTCTGTGCAACTTATCTGAATTAGCTACTTACGACACATTTTTAGCAACACTGCACATCTTAAGCATCTGTATGAGCTGACATTTTTAATGTATTTTTACTTTTCTCACAAACAATGGATCAAAAATAAACTGTAACCTTCAATCCCTCATGCTTTTTTTCCCCCACCCTATGCCTTAAAAATATCCACTTGATATTTAAATAAAATAAAATCAGATAAATAAGTTAAATTGTAAATGACAATGTGATGTAGATTGTTTGTGCCAAATTCAAGCTTTGTAAGAAATTATTTTCCTCTTTCTGGAAGAACTATACACTAATTATCCCTCTGGAAATAAACGTTTAAAATGGAGAGTGCATTAGAAACTTAAAGAAACATTTTTACATGGCTTATCTTACTTCATTTTTTTTAATGTGTAAAAGTGTTTGAGGATTACTTCATTTTTCTTTCACTCTTCATTCCTCCTCCTGTCCAACATAGACCAAATCCTGCCAGGCAGATTAACACAAACTCAATAGGCCAAATTCCAGTGTGATTTAAATAGGAGGTAAATTGGCAATATAAACAAGCATAATTTACATACTGAATGTTAAGAGCTGCTTGAAAGAATTGCATGGAGGAAGTCACTCACAGTGCATATCAGGATTTTATTAGTCCAGCAGAACCTGGAAACTATGCCATATAGCTCAGAATGCCATCTAATGGTATTGTATATATTAATATTAATAAGGTCATAGCTTATAAAGTAATCCAATAAGAGAAGAAAGGGAAAAGTAAACTCCAGAGTTTGCTTTTCTTAATTTTCTCATCTTCAGATTGTAAAAAAATGTGTCTGTTTTCCTATTTATATGGGTCTAGTCCTATCCAATATTTTTCTTAATGATCTGGATTAATATGTTTGTTGAATATGTAGATGACATCAGGACAGGAGGGGAAACAAATGTTTCACAGCATATGATTACAGTTCAAAGTGAACTTGAATTCAAGATAAGAGCTCAAAAAAGGAGCTCTCCTAAGTAGAAGCAAATGCATTTTTCAATACATAAAGCTACAATTAAGAAAATAAAGAATGGAAATCTCTTGCTCAGGCAGCAGATCAACAGGAAAAAAACAATCGTGACCTCTTTGTGCATCATTAGATAAATATAGCCAGTTACATGACATCACCATGACAGAGGTGAACATTACACTGAGATGCATTATTAAAGGTGATCCCAACAAAACCTGTTCAGCTTTGGGCCTCAGCAAGAACATTGTCCAGTTTAGATTCTGCCTTTCAGGATGAAAATGGGGGAATTAGCATGAATGAAGGGAAGGCTACCAATCAGAGGTCTGGAAAACACCAGCTAGGAGAAAAGATTGAATGGGTGCCGCTATGATGATGCTAGGAGCATTGTGAGGCAGGACATGACCACAGTCTTCAAAGAAAGTAATAACTTTTATTTTTCATTGTCCTGATACACTGGAAAAGACAAAAAAAGTTTTATAATCCAACAGGGAAAATTACTTTACATATTAGGAAAAGCTCTTGACAGTGAGGCTAGGGAAGCAATCGAAAAGGTTGTCTGCAGAAGCTGTGCAGTGTCTACCTTTGACAGCCCTCAAGATGAGATTAGAGAAACATCTGTAAGGAGCGACAGTGACAGCCAGCCAGGCGTGGGAACAGAAGGTGGACTTCCATTCTCAGGAGGCCTGAGAGGCCTCCTCCTGCCAGGGGGAAACGTCTCAAATTCCAGGAGATTCTGTGATGTTACGGGCAATGACAAGAAGTCATCGGTGCTATCGCCCATTTGAATAGCTAAATGGAAGTGTGATGTTGCCTGTGACAAGTTATTTGCTTAGCATTATCGTTCATGGTCCAGTGAGGGTTGAAGTGTGTCCTTAGGCAGCCATGATGAATACTTTTATTATCTCTAATCCATACCTTATAGTGACTTATCTCATTCTACAGTGTTATATGCAGGAAAGACATGACGGACAGGGATATTATAGACCATATTCATCACAGGGTTTTTTTTCATGTGTTTGGGGAATAGTATCATACTGTAGTCAGTGGAAAATAAAAGTCTCTATCAGAAGTTAACTCAGATTTTAGGGGCATTGAATCATAGGACAGAGGTGCTTACTGACTAAAGAAGGAATCTGAGATGGAGAGGCATCTGATTCAGGCTCCTGAGTAGTTACCTGAATTTAGGAAGGATAGATATATTGTACTCCAGAACACAGAGAAAGTCATCTGTAGCTTGGATGGGGATCCATCACACTCCTGATTTAATGAAAATAAGTGTTTTGTTTAACAGAACTTCTTGATCTATTGCGATACAGACAGTCTTCAGTTATGTCACCTTACTATTGTTCCAAAGAGATTTTAAATGGGTCTGTGAACAGGTTTCTTTATCTTGTATTTCTTGCTACTTATGTCAGCACTAAGGCAAGGAGACCATCTGGCCCTCTGAAGATTTTTCTTTTTTTGTTCATGACGCTGATTATTCTAAAGACAATTGTCCAAAAGGATGGCAAAAGATGGTTGCTATATTTCTTGCTATTTTTCTTTCATTTTTCATTGGCTAGAATGTCTGTCTTCTATCACAAATTGACTTAAATTCCTTCTGTCTGCTGCTGGGAAACTAATCTAAATGTAAATTAAAAAAAATACATTTCTTGGGGAAAAATAAAAAACAAAGAAAAAGAAAAGAAGAGGGGGAGAAAACCTCTCAAACTTTAAACATGCAGAACCTTAGCATATTTCATGATGTTCTAATAAACTTTGTGTTATCTTTCTCTTGCTTCCAAAAATATCTCCTATGATATTACTCTGGGGGTTTTTTAAATGATAAAGAAGAACTCCTGGGCTGCAGTTATTTTGTGAATAATCTAGACGGTATGTTTCAGGAACCTCCAAATTCTCTCCAGACTTGCAGACAAATGGGGATGAGTCTGCTTGCCATCTTTAAACATTAGCAATAGATGGAAAGAAGTCAAGTAGAAGACGTGGAGTGTCATTGACTAGAATAGGAAAGCAGAAACATTTAGAAACAGCTGGTTTGGGTTTTTTTTTTTACATTAATATTTTTTTAAAAAAAATTTAATGGCTTTTTTTTTACATATTAGCATGAATACAAAATATGAATCCAGGAACAAATCGTGTTTAGTCAATGAATTTGTATTGTTCCTGCAGTTGCTAGGAAGGCTCATCATACAGCAGACTTAAGGTTTTTTTTATATAAAATACCTCTGGTATTAAAAAAGTTTACTTCTCTTCCTTTCCTCTTTTCCATCTCCCTTTTCTGAAACATATTCAGTGGAAGAAGTTTGCCTGATATTCTGGATCCTACCTTAAACTTTGCAGTTCTAAGACTTCCTGGTTAATTTTATTCTGTGAAATGTGTTCCTTTTAATTTATTCTAAATTATCATTCAACATGGAAGGAAAAACTAATTTAGAGATTTTTTTTATACCTTGTGCAGTCTTTCAGTGGAGGTCATCAGTTCAGATCCAGCCCAGACAGCAAGATGTCAAAAGCAGCTAACTACAGATAAGTGTTTGGCACCCTTAAGTAAAGAAGCTTGCAGTGTTGGGTTCCTGGTGGAGAGGCATTCCCATCACACTGCCATAGGTTTGGCACAGGCTGG
Source organism: Ceryle rudis (assembly GCA_033439905.1). Lineage (NCBI taxonomy): Eukaryota > Metazoa > Chordata > Aves > Coraciiformes > Cerylidae > Ceryle > Ceryle rudis. The sequence goes on from JAAGNO010024024.1 coordinate 15,597, forward strand.
CAACCCCACTGCCAGTTTCCCCAGAGTGCTTAAGGAGAGAAGCAGACGCTGAGTGAGTTTTTCTTTCCCAAGCCTGGCTGATACTTTTATATCAGATTGCAGGTCTAACAGCAAGATATCTTTCTATTACATCTCCCTATGACCCATCACAAGAGTCTCTGGATAAATGAAAAAGTTGCTGGAATTTAGAGACAAAAGAAAGCAGCTGTTTTCTCAACCCCTGTATTACACAGGTCAAGTCATTCCACCCTAAGTGTGCTATTTTGCCTATGTGTACTGAGCACAGTAACACTTTCTGTAGCTTGCATTTCAGCATGATATGTCTTGGATGTAAGGAGAATCAGAGATAAAAACTTATTTCCATCTGTAACAGTTCCAATGGCTAACAATTTTGAATGCTAAAAAATAATCTTTAGTTTTCGGGGTGTTTTGTTTTGCTCCCTCAGCTTTGAATTGTTATTTTATACATTTCTGTTTAATTACATTTGATAACCAGTAGATGAAACTCTTATTTCCAGCATCTTTAAGAAATCTAAATTAGACTATAAAATAATTTTAAAAGTTAGCTTTTAGCTTACATCTTAATTCTACAAAGGATTGGAAAACAAAATGTTAAAAGAGCTTGTTCTTTCAGCTTGACTAATAAAGGCTACTCAGATTCTTTATTTTTAATTTCTAAGTAACTGTTTGAGCCACCTTAATTTCAGACAGTGAACTCCAAATGAGCATACACATATCTAGGTGCTTGCCTCAGCTGGAAGTGAACATATAATTAAATTTATAAAGCCAATTCTAAATAATAGCAGCATAAAGCATAAATGTTTAAAGGTAGCCTAATAACATATCAAATAAGCCCAGCCTAACAAACAGCAACAACAAAAGCAAAATTAAGCAAACAGTCAATCCCTTCACAATCTATAGAAATCCAGAGCTCAGCTCAGCTAGTCATTTTTATGTTCATACTTTTATGTCATATGTCCTGGAGCAGTAGTAGGCCAAATGCATAGTTTTGACAAAATTATTTAAGAACCTGAGGGAAGTTGGTGCCTTTCTGAAGCACCAGCTGGAAGCCAGGTAGGATGCTCAAGACCATCCCTGGTGCTACCAAGTGTCTGTGAGCACAGATGAACTCTAAATAGTGAGTCCTGAAGAAAACTATTTTATCATCACACAGGAAGTGTGTCTGTGTTTCTGGCTGCCATATTTCTTCCTCTGTGCTCAGATTCTTCAGCCCAGTAAATACAGTTATGACAATACTAATAAGAAGGCATGGAGTTTACAGTAAAAATATGCTGATAACAAGTTAAGACTTGTATCAATGGAATAGCATAAATCCTCAGAACCTGTCAGTGTTTGCCTGGACTTCTCTAGACAGGTCTTGAGCTGATTTTAGCTTGTTCATTCATTGTGGGAGCAAACTGCCACAATGGCTGTTCTAACCAATTATTACCTTTAGCTTAACTTTGTGCCACTATATAGAATCATAGAATGCCCCAGGTTGGAAGGCACTTCTAAAGGTCATCTAGTCCCATTCCCTTGCAGTAAACAGGGACATCCTCAAATATATCAGATTGTTCAGAGCCTTATCAAGCCTGACCTTGAATATCTCCAGGGATGGGACCTCCACCACATCCCTGGGCAAGCTGTACCAGTGTTCCACCACTCTCATATTAAAAAACTTCTTAGAGAACCATAGAATCATTAAGGTTGGAAAAGACGTCCAAGATCATCATGTCTAACCTTCTACCCAAGACTTTCATGGCCACTAGATATGTCCCAATGTGCCTCATCTGCACGTTTTTGAACACCTCCAGGGATGGTCACACCACCAGTTCCCTGGGCAGCATCTTCCAATGCTTAACTACTCTTTCAGTAAAGAAATTATTCCTAATATCTAATCTGAACTTCCCCCGTCACAACCTGTGGCCACTTCCTCTTGTCTTGTTGGTAACTACAAAGAAAAGGCCAACACCAGCCTCACTACAACCTCCCTTCAGGTAGCAACAAGGTATCCTCCAGTTCTTTAGGCTAAATAATCCCAGCTCCCTCAGCCTCTCCTCATAAGACAAGTTCTCCAATGTTTGTTGCCCTCCTCTGCACCCATGCCAGTACAATGTCTTTCTATCATGCCTAAAGCTGAACACGGTACTCAAGCTATGGTCTCACCAGTGCTGAGTACAGCAGAATGATCACTTCCTTCTGCTGGCCACACCGTTTCTGCTACAAGCCAGGATGCTGCTGGCCTTCTTTGCCACCTGGGTAAACCTACTGAGGGTGCCCTCAATCCCCTCATTCAAATAACTGATAAAGATGTTAAACAGGAACAGCCACAACACTGAGCCCTGGGGAACACCACCTGTGACTAGTCACCAGCTGAATTTAACTCCACTTACCACAGCTCTCTGTCCTCAGACATCTAGCCAGTTTTTAACCCAGCTAAGAGTACACCTGTCTAAGCCATGAGCCACCAGCTTCTACAGCAAGAATACTGTGGGGGACTGTGTCAAATGCTTTACTAAAGTCCAGATATACAACATTTGCAGCTTTTCCCCCATCTACTAGGCAGGTCGCCTGGTCATAGAAGGAGATCAGGTTGGTCAAATAGTACCTGCCCTTCATGAACCCATGCTGGCTGGGCCTGATCTCCTGGTTGCCCTGAACTTGCCATGTGAGCACCCAAATGAACAACTCCATAATCTTCACTGGTATTGAGGTCAGTCAGGATGACAAGCCTGTAGTTCCCTCGATCCTAATGTCCAATCCAGACCTACCCTTCTCTAGTTTAAACTATTGCCTCTTGTCCTATTGCTACATGTCCTTGCAAACAGTCTCTCCCCAGCTTTTTGTAGGCCCCCTTCAGATGCTGGAAGGCCATTATTAGGTCTCCCTGGACCCTTCTTTTCTACAGGCTGAACCCCAACTCCCTCAGCCTTTCCTCGTAGGAGAGGAGCTCCAACCCTCTCATCATTTTTGTAACCCTCTTCTGGACATGCTTCATCAAGTCCATGTCCTTCTTATGTTGAGGGCTCCAGAGCTGGAGACAGTTCTCCAGGTGAGTCATCTGAAGTACTTTAGTTCAGCAACTGAAAAAATCTACACCACATGTAGCAACAGTCTAACAAACTAAGCAATAGCTTTATAAACAAGGAAGTGAGAAAGGGAACAATAATCAATCAGGCTGTCAGAAAACAAGCTATATTAATTCCAAAATACCCAAGACTAAAGAGGAAGAGACACATACTGGTTTTAGCCCATGTAAATTGCATGAGGTGCACTGGCTGCAGGTTACCTACTGGCTGCATAAGTCATTCCTTTTCTACTTCATTTGCCAGAAGCTTCACCTAAGTTAGCGCGTCCCAGAGAAACTGCAGTTTGTTCTCTATTTAGATGATTTAACCTGCTCCTAAGAACAGCCTGAACGAGAGGAAGTAGGAAGTTTGACACTCAGATTTTGCATTTTAGTAGAGCAGATGAAACAATAATGCTCAGTAAAGTACAGGGAAAAATATGCAATAGCTATGTCACTCCTCAGAAAGGTGTTTCCTGGGAAAGAATGATTATGCGGCTTTGTGTTATTTAATATCTCCATTAATTATTATGAAGTAAGCATAAAATATAAATATAAAATTGCTAATCATAAAATGTAGGAGAAAAAAAAAAAAACCACAACAAACAAGCATAAGAGTGTCTCATTCAACTTAATGTAGATTGTCAGTAAGTAAAAAGCTCCAATTCAATGAAGCCCAATGGAGAATAAAAAATGAAGGAAGAAGTAGCATAGCCTGTACTCACTCAGTGAGGATCCATATTTAGAAAAAAACAAGTCCAAAGACAACATGGAATCTGCGGTGGATGTTTAAATGGATAGGAGTTCCTAGGTTAATGCCGATATACTTTCTTTCTTCCTTTATTTATTTTTTTTTTTCTTCCAAAGATATTATGGAAAAAAATGGAGAGAGGATTCAGGAAAAAAGAAAATCAGGACTGCTGAAAGGATTTTTCAGCTTTGATAGGTAACTTCATTAAAGGCAGGGATCTTCATACAAAGAAGAAAACATTGTGTTGAGCGATCTTTAGCAGGAAAAGGTATACCAAGAGATTCATTAATCATATTCAGGATTTGAAGTTCAGTTCAAAAGACAAAATATACAGCCTCTGAGAAGCAGGAAGTAAAACTAAGTATATGATTAATTCAAAATGATTTTATCTAACTTTGTGATAGAGGTAGCTTGTTTAAATTAGCTCTCTAGGATCCTGCAATATTTATGGAACAGTCAGGTACCTCCACCAGGTGTATTACCAGTGAAGCTGCATATATATCATAGAATGGAGACACATGTCTTCTCCATACCATTCCATCAAGAGGGAGGTGGGAGACTCATGTCACCAGTTGAGGTTAGACACTGAATTCAGATGACTAATAGGCATATGAGAGAAATGCTGTTTTGAAAATACATACTTGGATATTTTTTCATATTTATCTCAGGGAATGTGTGTGTAACTGAAGCATTACCTTCTAAAGCTTTTAAAAGAACTTTTGAAGTGCATCGTTCTCCAGGTTTTTGCTTAATAAGGCAACAGTGCTCTTAAAGTCCCCATTCTAAGTATGGACAGCTTACTGAAGTAACAAACAGTTTCTTATGAACAGCAGCAGCATACCTGGTTCCTAAAATTACACAAAGGTTTTGTAACCACCAGAAAAGTTGTATCCTCGATCAAAGCATAACGAGCAGATAAACAGTCACAGAAGAATTGTTCTCGCTGTATAATCCTTATTTATCATTCCAATTACTGTTAAGATGTGAGGATAAAATTCATGTAACTGTTTAATTCTGTCATTCTCCTATCACAGAGAAAGGAGAAGAGTTTGTTTCCCAGAAAAAATCTCAGACCAAGACTTCCTCTTCAAGTTAGTCAGAATCCTTTCCTCAGTTATCAGGTAGGTAGGGGGAAATTGACAGCCAGGATGAGCCACAGTAAATGCAGAAGAGTAATAATTAAATATTAGAACTTAATAGTGTGAATGGTGTAAATAAAGAAACATTAGAAACTTGGAGTGAAGGTGGGCAAGGGTAAAAATGTCATGACTTTATTTTATTTTATTTTATTTTTTTAAAGTAAGGGCAATGCACCCAGGGTCATATTTAGATTGCTTCCATTAGTCTGTTGATTTATAAACTGCACTGTACAGAAGACAAATTTCTCTTAAGCCACTGACTGTAATATCTGAAATTCACAAACTGAAAGAAATAGAAACACTTAGTCCTCTGTATAGCCTAAAATTTAAGACAGTCTTCTAGAAAATAAGGAACATGAACTGGGACTTCAAATTAGTCTTCCATTCTCTGAAAGAGCATTTTATTTACAAGAAAACAGAGAAAAAGAGGAGCACTTGATATAACCAGGATGTGCTGAGATAGATGTTACTAGTTTCATATGTGAATGTTGTACTGAGGATTGCTCAGGCTAAGGCAGATTGATGCTTTATCCTAAGAGGGACTAAGTGCTGCCGTGGGAAGGTGGAACGGAGAGCAAGTATTCCTAATTGCTTTCTTAGAAGAGGTCACCCAAATTTCAGACAAATTCCAATTTATGCAGAATATACTCTATGTGACTCTTGGTTTTAGCCTAGAAACTGATTTTTTCCAGGAAACAATTTCTGAAGTTCTCTGTGTAGGCTTTTGTGTGGGCAGAGGAGGAGAAAGGGGAGTATAGCATTTTGGATCTCAGTAATTTCTTGTTAGTTTTTCTTTAGAATAATAGGAGAAGTTAAGTCTCAAAAGGACCACATTCTGGTATATTTCCCAGAACTCAGTTGGCCTTGTAGAAGTGATTTAAATAAATGAATGAACGGTAAGTAAAATCTCTTTCAGGGCAGCACTTTCAAACTGAAACAGGGGCAACAGTGATGGGTGAGCAGTCAAACATTGCAGTGTTTATCAACTCTAGGCAGGTTTTCATTGCTGGATACATTTCAACTGCATGAGGGCTTCAAGACTTGGATGAGACCCATATTCTAGAAATAACACAAAATTTTTCTTGTAATATATACAATATATTCCTAATCTCTTTTATAAATTC
>JAAGNO010024027.1:0-10051 GCA_033439905.1 Ceryle rudis
TGTCTTGATTGGTTGTATCCCATGTTGTGTTTGTATACACCAGTCTAGAGCTAGAATTTATACTCACTGAATTGCGTTTTCCCAGCCCCTTTCTCCCCTTTCCCTCCCTCTTTTCCCCATTAAGAAATAAGATTAAAAGAAAATCTTGTTTTGCTAGTAGGGAATGTGTGAGGTTTTTTGTGTGGTGGGAGACAGCTGATGGGAAAAGCTTAAATAGAATACGGTAGGACAATACAGAGGCTAGGTAAGGGAAAGACGTATTCTGCTCTTCGGTTTATGCATCTCTGGCCCGTTGTTGGGACCGTCTGGTCCAGGGTCCAGTTTGGGGCTGTAGCCCGGTGTGTGCCGGTTTATGTTCGTTCAGCAAAGCCGCGGTTTAATGCGCTAGCAGAGCGGTGCGCTAAATTGCAGTTCGATACTGCGTGCGGGTTTCATCAGTGTGGCAAATGAGAAGCAGGGGAAGGTTAGAGATTTCAGTGTTCCTTTTAGACTGACACCTGTCACGCTTTCCGTCCCCGAACTGCAGATACATCGGAGGTTGGCACACTGACAAAAATTGCTAAGAACTGCTTGCATCTATGTCAAAAAGTACTGTCATAGGGTTTATGAAGTCTGCTGTGGACTTCATAAGCTTCTGCCTCAGCTCTAGTCATCGTCACAAGTTAAAATTAAGTATGTGCTGGACTGTGGAGAGCAAATAAATCAATTGCTTAACGATTTCTGCAAATACACCTGTTTAAGGGTTTTGCAGGTCTCTGTTAATTGTGTTTGGTAGTGGTGTGATTGTGTTAAGTGTTGTAAAAGTAAAGAGCATGTCTTTTCCAGTAGAGAATATGTAGTTCATGAAGAAGATGCCAGCGTTTTAGGTCAGAAGGAAGCAGCGTGGATCTCTGTTGTGTTATGTTACCTCTTTTGAGAGATACCATTCCAGAAGACCATGAGTTTACGTGCCTAAATTGCAAACTGAGCCCTACTCTTTTTTTCTTTAAAAAGAGAAAATATAGTTTCAGATTAAGTTTTGATAATATCTAATTATAAAATAGACATTAAACTAGAAGTGCTTCTCTTTGCGTCATATACCAAAAAATTATCTGATATGTGATGAATTGTTGAGGGGACTGAAATGGTTGCTTGGCATTCGTAGTGTTTAGTTGTATGCCCTTTTAGGACAACTGAGAGTTAAGGTGGTCCGCTTCTTACACTTAAGTAGTCTCTCCATCCTTCTCCTTCCCCACAAGCCCAATAGAATCTGATCAGTTGTTTGAATTAATTTTTAAAAAAATCTTTCCTGGTGCTGACAAACTTTGGGATGGGGGGGAAATGGAACAAAAAACCCCAAAACCCTAACCAAAAAAAACCCAAATTCAATTCATATTAGTAAGAAGTTTTAGTCTTCTAAAACTGTACCCTTGGACTCTTTCTGGAAACAACATCAATAATTCTAAAAAGTGAAATTGATTAACATCACTTAAAAAAAAAAATATTTTGAGGGAAGACCTGAAAATAGATAGAAGTTTAGTTGCTGAAATGCAGAGCTGAACACTGGGGATGGTGGGTTCTGTTCCAGCTTCTGCCATCGCATGGCAGTGTGACCTCTGCCTAAGCTGCCTGCCTGCACCTCCTAGGATATGGAGATTTTCCTGAATCTCTTAAGTGCTTTCTCACATGATTTTAAGAATAATTACCTGTAAACTTATCATTCCTTGTTTAGGTGTGGTTTTGAATTCTGGTTGGGTGGTAGTTTTGCTTGTGATAATACTCATTCTTCAGAAGCTGTGACAGTAGAACTCTTGCTCATTGCTGTTTATTTTGAGGGCGGTGTAAGATTTTTACATTGCTGTAATGGTTTTGAGACTAGAGTTATTTTCATCCCCTGTATATCTCCGACAATATTGGGGTGTGCTTCTTCTGTGGTACCTTAAGTCTTCCTCAAGCTGAATTTGAAGGGCCCTGTTGGCCTTTCCAGAAAGAAACTATTAAATTGAATTGCAGGGTAGAAAACTGTTCTGTGGGCTGAGGACCTCCCTCAGCGTGATGCATGCAGTTCCTTGCAACTTCTTTTGGTGTGAGCTCTGTAGTGATGAGATTGGATTAGTACCTTTGGGTTTTGTGTGGTTTTGTTTTTGGTGTAGTGTTTTTTTCCTTTCTAATTTTAGTTGTTTGTTTTTTCCTGGGTTTTAAAGTCTTTAAGATGTCTTATCTTGAAATTAAATGTAAACGTTATGTGATTTTTCTAGGGCTTTTTTGAAAGCTTAGGTTCTCTTATCTTCTTTCATGCTGGCGTTGGGACTTCACAGTGCTCACCTTCCTGTAACATTTGAGACATGTAAACTTTGTCAATGCAAGGCTCTACCCTGTTGCAGGTAGTCTTGTCCAGTAAAAATGATATTTGATGATTCTGTAGAGACTTAACTGTCAGGCAACTGCATCAGCTTTGTGTTATAACTTCCTGTCCTCTTCAATATGCACATAGCTAGCTCCATGCTTCTGAATCTGGACAGTTAGTCTAGTTTCAAATTCAGTTTCATAAATAAGTAATTCTTTCTATCTTTCCAAATCCCTTTCAAAGGGCATGGTGATGTCACAGTTTTGACAAGAATATTTTCATGGCTGATGAAAGGATGTTTGTGTTTGTTTTCTTCTGTAACTGTTCTGAGGACAGTATGTCATCTCTCTGTGTCATACTTTATCAGTATAAAGTAGGGGGAGGAGGGAGACTGGACTGTGCGTGCCAAGTGGTGCTGTGCTGCTGCTTTTCTCCCCATTTCATTACCTGTGAAGTTGTGACCATGGAACTTGTCCTGTTTGAGAAAGGAAGGTGGGTTTGAGCTGTAGCTTATAGAGGTATCTCACTTACGCCACAGGAATGGTAGATTTGGCCTCTCCGAGCTGTTACTTCACTTGCATCTCTCTAGGCATCTACTCATCTTGGTGACTTAAAAATATGGAAAGTGTTAAATAGATCTGAGAGGACTTGAGGAGATAGGCATTGTAATTTTTAAGATGGGAGGCACTTGAGAGATCTGCTAAATTCACCTTTTTATTTTTGAGTTACTCCTTAAAGGAGAGGAATCTGTTTATTTTCTTGTCATGCTTGGAAAAAGGGCTTACCCACAACAAAAGACATTGTAATGCTTTCTATAGTCCAGGATTACTAAACAAAAGTGTCTTGCTGTGCAATATTGTCGCTGTGCTCAATGTTGTATGATAACACATGTTTCTCAGCTGTTGTTGATTCCTCAGTGGCATGGACTTCAAAGGAATGTGCTGAAAGAGAGCTGTGGCCAGAGGAAAAAAGAGTTTTGTTCCAGTGGCCTGTACCATCCATCTGTTTAAATACTTTGCTGAACTATTTGAGAGTGTTCAGGCATCCAGTTAGAGCTGACAAGCAATTACAGCTGGGAATGGTGCCTACAGCAAAGAGACCACCTGGCAAAGGCTTAGACCCATCTTCTCTGTGGGTAGGAGCCTTGCTGCCATCCCAGCTGACGAGAAGAGATAAGGGTCATCATTTAGGGTGTCTTTCAACATGAGATTGTCTTAATTCCTAATGCTATTGAGGATTTATTTATTTTTACTCTATATGCTATCTTTAGCACAAGAAGGGAAGAATGGTAATGAGGGCAGAAGGTCATCTCTGTAGTCTTCTCTTTGTACGTTAAAAACTAGGTCTGTAATTTAAATGAGTAAATATTTATTGAAAGTTAGCGGGTTTGGGTTTGTTTTTTCCTAAAACACATGGGATAATTAACAGATCACTCAGGTGTCTGCAAAGGTAGCAGTATATATTACGAATTAATTTTAGTTGCAAAATGTTACTAGTGAAGTTAAAATTGGAGCCAATTACATTGTGCTATTTCAGATTGAGTTTGGGGAAATGCTCCACAACTTAATCCATGTTAACAAATAACCCCAAAAAATTAATCCTCTCTACTTGTGCATGATGATACACTAGGACTTATTGATAATACTCCAGGTATTATCATTTATGTTTTCACTTAAATTCTGATACTGCAGTTCACTGTGCAAGATGGGTCTCAACTTGTCATCTCGGTCTTCAAATCATGGCCTATGCATTCTCCATAGTCCCAGATGCTGTAACTGGGAGGGGAATATGAACAGAGAGACTACAAGTAGGCTATTGATAACCTGTAAAGATCCTTGAAAATTTTCTGTGTGGGACAGATGTACACTTTGAGGTAGAGCAATGTGTGTTTCAGTTAAAACAGTTTAATCTTCTTTATGAATGGGAAATGATCATGCAGATGCACTAAGGGGATATTTGAGCTTTGAACAATTGTGAGGCACTGCAGGATTTGGTTTTCACCTACAAACAAGCAGCACAGCTCTAAAGGTAAGCTTGAATGTCATCCTTCGATGTAGTATTATTCCTGCTTTTGTACTGTGGTGTGACATTTATGCCTTTGGAAAGATAGTTCCTTCTACTGTTGTTGGCAGTTGTGATGGTTGGTTGGTATTTTGAAACGTCAGATTTTAATGCTTTACTATCTCTCTGAGCAGAAAAAGGAGGGAAACTTCTAGAAATGTGTAATGTAGCAGACTCTCATCCAGCTTCTGTCCTTGCTCCAGGGTTGACATAGTTTGAAATTATTTACTTACTTTGAAAGCTGTATAAAGTATAACCTTCAGTTTTACTTCCCTTACTGCGATAGTACCTGATGTGTTTCCAGCGTGTACCTTACTGTGTCTCTAGATCATCCAGTTTTCAAATGGTGAGGCAGTGGTTGTGCTTTCTTTTTGTTGTACGATTCCCCTTTAATCTTAAGAGCTGTAACTTCCTTTTGTTTCAACTGAACTGAGTGAAAGTTATTTTTTTGCTAAAAGGTTTTTGGACTCCAGAAGTGTGTTGTCAAATTTTTTTTCAAGCCCTTATTCAAAGGGGGTTTGGAGTTTCCGGAATAGCCTTTTGAAACCTTGTTTTATTGTCAGTCAGCAGTTTCATGAGCATGGAGAAGGAAAGGCTGTATTTTCACTAGGAGGCCAGATGTTTTGCATCTATGCCAAAGTGGGGAGACTGTGTGGCTTTAGAGTTGGAAGGTCTGTTGTTCTTATCACTGGACTGTTTGGGGATCTTCAACAGATCCTATCTGCTTTCTCTCTTCTCCTAAGTACCAGGCTTGTACTGATTGTGAGCATCTCCAAAGTAAAATGAGAGCAAAGCATTCTTTGTTGCTTTTTAGAAAGTAGTTATTTTTGTTGCCAGTTTGTGTTTCTTAATATAAAGCTTAAAGCCACAGAAAAGCTGCATGTGAATTTATAGTGATTATCCCCTTGATTATTACTAACGTATGCTCTAGTGTGTGGCATTAAGTGAGCACTATACAGGAAGCAGTTTTCTGTGCAGATAGAGGGAATAATACTCTTCAACACAAATCCTCAAGCTCTATACTGACTTGCATTTTTTTTTGGCCAGTACTTTTTAAATACTTGATCCTTTGAGATTTCTTTGTCTTGCTTCTGCTTCTATGTGGCATATGAAGGAAAGAAAGGAAGGAAGGAACTTGTCAGATGTCTGCACATGTGAAACTCTTCCCGGAGAAGAAGGAAGGAAGATTGCAAAGCTAATAAGAGTTTAAGTCAATATTGGGAATCAAGGTAGCAAATGTTTAAGTGCACCCTTGCAGTTGTATAGCTGGCAGTATTAACTAGCAGTGCTACCTGGAATAACTGGCATCCGGAGAGGAACATACGGTAGTAGTGAAATGCCCTTGACCTTGCCTGTCAAAGTGTGTGGTTTGGTTTTGTTTGTGTGGGTGTTTTTTTCCTGTGTTTTGATGCCTGATTTTTTTCTTTCTATGTGGGGTTTGGTTTTGTTTTCTTGGTTGTATTGTGTTTTTTTTAAACGCATTCTTACTCACCACAACTGCTCCCTGTGTTGCGTGTGCTTGCTTTGGGCTTCATCCATGCCTCCAAGTCAATCAAATCCTTTTCCGTGGTGTCATTGGGAGCAAGGAGAGAAACTTCTTAATGTGTTTGAGACTATGTATTTCAAGTTATGGAATCGGCACTGATGAGCAGTAGGAGTAATGAAGAACAGTCACTGAATACAATGTGGTGTTTTCATGCTACTAATGGGACTGGAATTGGTAACCTGATATTCCAAAGAGATAGTGAAGGCTATTTATTGTACAAAGAAACCTTTTTTTTGAAGGAGCTGGTGAGTAGCATAGTAAAATCTTTCATCAGAATTCATTCAAGTGAGCAAGATCTGTCAGGAAATGACTGAATTAAGAAGAATTTACAAAATAGTCTGATTAGAAAAGTAATTCTGTCTTATTACCACTGTTCTTTGAGGCAATTCCCCTATTTGCTTGCCAGTTTACCTGCTCACCTCATTTCCTGTGAATTTAGCCTTTGTTTCAAACTCAGATAAAATGTAAATGTTTGGAATTTTCTTCCAAGAATGGAAGACTTAAGGGGATGACAAAGTGAAACATGTGGAAAGCTGACATAACAAATACGGTATGTGACTGTTCCCTCGTTTCCCAGGAACGGACCAGAAGTCAACCAACTTGATATAGAATGCAGCAGTTAACAGAACGTTAAACAATTTTGTGTGAAACTGTGGGAAACTCTATTTAGCTGTCTTTTAATAAAAGTGGGATAGACATCTGCAAGGGTGATGGGGTGCAAGAAAACCCTGTCCGATCTCGTAACTGAAGAATTCAGATATTTTACCCTAGGCCTGCTGCTTACTGGCAGGAAAAGTTAATTGTCTCCTTTGTGTTTTTACTTAAGCAAAGGAACTTACAGTCCCTGCAGGCAAGGCTAGAAGATAAAAGCATATCTTGAAGAGGTGGTGTGTGCTACAGAAGACTCAGTCGTGAGTTTGCTGCACAATATTGTGAGTTATGCACACAATAGCGGAAGAACTTCTGTAGCAGAAGTTAAGTGGTTCATCTTTCCTTACCTAGGATGGTGGGTGGGACCTGAGTTCTTGTCAGCAGCCAAGAATCGAACTTCTTTTAAAAGTACTCAAGTGGTGATTTTTACTTAAACTCTTAGCAAGATAGAGGTTTGGGTTTTTTGTTTTTTGTTTTTTTTTTTTGGTTTTTTTTTTTTTTTTTTTTTTTTTTTTTTTTTTTTTTTTTTTTTTTGTTTGTTTTTTTTTTTTTTTTTTTTTAGTCTTTTAGGACTTGCTGCTTTTCTGTTTCTGAAGCATTGCAAAAAATCTCATGAGCAATGCATAGTATTTGGAGGCTTTGACTGAGATCCTGACCTCTGCTGCTAGGTTGTGGATGAATGCTGGTGGGCTGAGGGCACTCCCATCCTGTCCTGGCTGGAATGGATGGCTGGTGAGAGCACTGGTGTGACCTGCCTGCAGGGCTGGAGAGTGCAGGTCTGTGACCTTCCAGACCAGTGTGCCACTTGGAGGACAAGTGGCTATGTCATCTGTTGCAGGTGTCTTTTTAGTCCAGAATATCCTCTCCTGGTCTGGTTTGCCAGGTACGGAATTTGCAGTGTGCAGAGGGGCTCTTCCTCAATCTCATACTGCTGATTTCCCACTGCACCTGCTGTCATTCTCTTCACACTTCAAAGTAGTGAATTGTTAGTGTGCTCTGCGTGTCTGACAGCACTGCCACTTCTTTCTGCTCTGTTGTAAGGCTTCCTAAATACTTGTTCATGAGCTACTAGCTTTTGAAGTGTTCCTTTAGGTTGCAGCATACCGTTTGCTTTTTGATGGGAGGGAAAGATACTGGGACTTTATCTTCATATCTTACAGCTGCAAATAGAGGCATTCCTCTAATTCCTCTCTTGCTGAGCTGTTTGGAGCCAGAGGTGGTGGGGACACTTGCTTCACAGTTTCCTTCTCCTGGACTTGGTTTTAACTTGCATGGAGCATTTGTCCCATCGTGGTCCTGCCATTCTGTCAGTACTTGTTCCCCCTGCTCCTTGGGAGGTAGCATGTTTGTTGCTGTCAGCTCTCTGCTTTACCCTTATAGGAAACCCCAGCCAGGAATTTTCTAGAATTCTTCCTCTCCCTCCACTTGTCCTTCACTAACCTCTAACCACATTTTTATCTTTTGTGATGAGATTCTTAGTTTCATTTACCTGCTGCTTCTCCCTTCACTCTTTAGCTTTTATTATTTTTCCAGGAGCTACTTAGCATTACCCATTGCAGATGTGTATAACAGTCAGATATATGGTCAAATTCCTTAGTTGGTTGGGGGATTTTTGGCTCCAATACTAAAATGCCTATGGCAGGTAAATATTTTCTACGTGCACTGCTTGTCATGACAAAAATATCTTATCAGCAGCAGAGGTTCAGGAACTGCAGTGGCTGTATTTCCATATTACAATACATCAGTATTACCTGTTGTAGGTGCCCTGTGTTCCCCTGCCTGAGCATAAACCACTACTGCAGTAAGGGCACAAGTTCAAACTTGGTTTTGTGTAAAATGTTAATTACTTCTAAAATGTATTTACACACTGTAAGATAAAAATGTAACATAGAAAAGTACATTTGCCATTTCCTTCTATCTTAGGTGTATGGTTTCCTAGCTGCTTGAGGGAATGCTTTGTCACCTTGACATTACTTTGTTCTAAAAGACTTAAATTATTTACCTCAACTTTTGTAAAAACATACTTTTAATTGTTGGTAGCAGAGAAGAGGATGACTGGATTCATTTAAATACATGCTGCAAGGATATTTTTATTCTTACTTTGTAGTGCCCTTCATGCTTATCATTCTAAACGCATATGCAAAAGCCTAAATAATTAGAAATTTATATGCTTTCTGACCATGGATTAGTTTAATAGTCCATAATGATCTCTGAACAAACTGTATTTTACTTTGGAAGAGAACAGTTTGAACTGGTCTCCATTATCTTTGGCTTAACAAGTATGAATAAGGGTAGCATTCAATGTATACACCATTTTTTTTAAGGGTACCCTTTTGTGTTGGGGTGTGTGTGTCCCCAGGGACATAAAGCATGTGGTAGGTAGAAGACAGTTCTGCTGTAACAAGTGAAAATGAAACAAGAGGGAGGATTGTGCTGTTATCTGAAATGTCCTCTCTCTGTTCCTGCTTTAAAATGTTCTGTGACAGTAAGAAGGTGGCTTTCCATTAGTTGGGATATTTCTCATCATACCCCCAGTTTTGATTATGGATCCGTGCTGTTGCTCAGTAGAGCAATACGGATAGGTGGGGTCTGTGACTAGACAGTGCTTCCCTTATGCACCGTGATGCATCTGGAGTTGCAAGGCCAACAGGAATTCTGTTTCAGCTTACAAAATGAGGTTGTCTTTTCAGACCTGCAGTTAGGAGATGGAGCTAACAGAAGTTTGGACACATTTTGAAACTCAGATCTCTTGCGGGGGGAGGGAAATATAAAACACTGTTGTAGGTAAGTGGATGGTATTATTTGAAGCCCTTGTGATGGTCACAGGAAGTGCGATATCACAATGTATAGCAGTACTGTTGAGCTTTTCTTACTTGCTGGAATTTCAAGTACTGGGCAGATGAGAATTGCTCTGGTTTGATGTTAGTGTTGAGACAGGAGTTATCTGAGATGCGTAGTATGAGCATTAGTACAGATTACAAGGCAAACTTCCTTTGGATATCCAACCAATACTTGTCAGAGGCTTTTTTCATGAGCCTTAATTAGACCTTAAGCCAGCAGTTGATAATGTGTGCTGTGCTGAGTCAGGGAGACTGTTGGCAATCCCAGCAAGATGTTGCTGTGATGAAGTCCCACTCTGCAAGCGAGTACTTGATTAACTTGTGTGTCAACATGACTACCTCTGTCAGTAATCTGAAATGCTTAACAGCAGGATGTTACTCTGAAGTTGCAAAGGCACAGATATAAAATTAGGAAGGTTAAGGAGGATGCCACCTATGAGCCACTCTTGTTAGTAACAGTACTTGTGTGCTGTGGCTGTCAGGTAAGTCAGGGGAAATGTCTGTAAAAGATGTTAATCTGACCTGATTTAGGTTAGACATTAGGAAGAATTTCTTCACCATGAGGGTGGTGAGACACTGGAACAGGGTGCCCAGAGAGGTGGTGGAAGCCCCATCCTTGGAGATTTT
>JAAGNO010024027.1:15665-36303 GCA_033439905.1 Ceryle rudis
CCTCGATCCCCTCACCCAGCTCGTTGATAAAGATATTGAACAGAACTGGCCCCAGCACTGAGCCCTGGGGGACAGCACTCAGGACCAGCTGCCAACTGGATTTAACTCCACCACTCTCTGGGCCTGGCCCTCCAGCCAGTTTTTTACCCAGCAAAGTGTATGCGCATCCAGCCATGAGCCTGAATGCTGTGGGGAGATGGTGTCAGAAGGCTTTACTAAAGTCCAGATATCCATCCACAGCTCACCCACTTAAGCGGGTGACCATGTTGTAGAGGGAACCTTCCACAAACCCATGGGCTGACTGGGTCCTGTCACCTGGTTGTCCTGTGTGTGCTGTGTGATGGCATTCAGGATGATCTGCTCCATCAGCTTCCTTGGCACTGAAGTTGAAGTGACAGGCCTGTAGTTTCCTGGATCCTTCTTCTGGCCCTTCTCATAGGTGGGTGCTACAGTGGGTAGCTTTCAGTCTGCTGGGACTGCCCTGGTCAGCCACAACTGCTGGAAAATGATGGGAAGTGTCTCAGTGAGCACCTCTGACAGCTCTCAGAACTCTCGGGTGGATTCCATCCAGTCCTGCAGACTTGTGTACATCCAAGTGGTGCAGCAGGTCGTGGACTTCCTGGATTGTGGGGAGAAATCTTAGCATAACTGTATGTTCTGGCATCCTCTGCTGATTTAGTCATATGCATCAATACTTATCAATCCTAACAATAGCTTCCGTGTTCTAAATTGAGATTAGTTAGTGGTTTGGAGTAATTGCTGTGTCTCAGAATGATTTCTTGAGGAATTTCTGGTATTTCTTTCTTCCTAATATTGGTAAAAAGGGAAGACTTGATTTAACTTCTTGGTAGCTTGTGTTGGAAGCTCATAGTTTAGCTCTTGACTCACTAAAAAGCGGTGTATTATTAAGAAGTGAAAAGTGATCAACTATTGAAATATGAGCACAGGACTCTTGAATAAGCACGCATTATGCTGATTGCAGAGTCAGTGGCCTGATGCCAGTTGAGGTGGGCTGTGCTGGAAGTGAGCCACTAATAAGTACTTTTGTAAATACCATCATCTGTGCTGTGGAAAGCCCACGTGCAGTGAACACAGGTTATTGTGTGCAGGAGTGAGAGAACACAGAAATTGTTCTATATTAGTGCATTGCTGGGTTTGATTGAGATTTTCTTGTAGAAGACAGATGGGAATAGACAAGTTAGTTGTAGTAGGCCCTGTGTCTGTAGGGGTGTGTAGTTGCCATCCATTCACTTAGAGTTTGTAGTACTTCAGTCCTACCAGCCTTCTGATAATATGCAGGCTCGTTGCCAGGGCTGTTGTCAAAGCAGTTGTACTGGCTTTCAGGAGAATGTCTTGGAGGTCAATAAGGTGTCTGTCTGGGACCAGTAAGACCTTACTACTGACTGTGATGTAGAAGTACAGCATACTAGATTGCAAACCATACTGGAGGCAGTGTACGTGGAAATGCGCTGGTATTGTTGGAAACAATTTTTTAGGTGGCAAAGGGTGTTTAAAGATCTGGGAACTCTGAGCTTGTCAAATATTTCTGTGGCATACTTCAGTCATCTTTTAGCCACTTGTATTGGTAGTCTTCTGGAACAAATGATTTTTTGATGTTGTTTTTCTTAAAAGTGATCAACTGATTAACATCTTTGTAACAAAATTTTCTACTCGAGCAACACTTGTAGATCCTGTCTTTGGATGCATTTTAAAATGACAGAGCATTGAGTGTTACCCCCTTTTTTTTTTTTAAAGGGGAAAAAAGCTTCCATACTTTCACAGCAACTGTACTTTAAAAATGACTGTCACTGCCTATAGAGCATTTTCTAATGGTGTCTTTTCACATCAGCATTTTACACTTCTACAGTGACAATTTACAGTGGAATAGCATCCTTTATTTTGGTCGATCTTCTTAAAAAGGCTTAGATTAAGATCTGACCTACAGCTGTTGTAAATAATAAGTCTTTTTGTTGTAAAGCCTTTTAAAGTTGTTCCCTTTTTGTGTTAATTGATTAAAATAAGTAGTGTGTTGGCCCAAGTTCCTTTGGATAATTGGATAAAATGAAACCACAGACTAGATATGAAAATCAACAATATAACTTCTTTGTTGGGAAGGTTGACTATTATTTTGTTAGGCTGTTTGCTTGTTGTGAGCATGTGTATATGTGTGTTCTAGCCCCAAGACTCCTGAGCTTGACATCCTACTTTACTAGGTCTCTCTGTCTAAATGTTAAAGAACAGATGGTTAATTCAAAAACAAGAGTATTAAAGCTGAGTAGCTAAATCTGATCTAAAAATGAGGTTGCCAAGACAAGCTGCTGTATTTCATCTAGCTGCTGAATTGGCCTTTTATTTGATAAAAAGGCAAACTTCAGTCTAATGCCTAAATGTGAAGAGGTTGGAAATTTCAGGGTTTTCTTTTTTCAGCTTTTAATTTCTATCAGAAACTACAACTTGAAGCAGTAAATTGCTTACATGTTGTAGGGCTCCCAGAAGAGAAAGAGACTTGTTTGAAATCCATTGTATTTTCTGGGTTTACCACTGTGGTCCTGGGTTTAAAAGGTAGCAAAGACAAATTGCAGCAGCGGAATAAGACTGACACCCCATTTTTAACTTGACATGATTTGCTTTTTTCTTCTATTTAGGTGGTTAGTGAAATGAGGTGAAAAAGGAGAAAAAGAAGAAAGGATTATTCTGTCTGCAGGAAATTTCTTTATCTTGTTGTCAACAAATAGGATAGATAATTTCAGACAGATGCTGCGCCATAAGAAACCTTTTTAGATCATCTAATCCAACCTGTACACCATCTGAGTTATCTCTGGACTTGGCATAACAGTAAATGAGCCTAAACATGTGTACAGATACAAAAGCATTTATTTTCTGCATTCATCCTGTTGGGATTATTTGTTAGGGACACCATTTCACACTAACCTGCTTTCCTACTTTTGAATGAAACAGATGAATGGACTGATGCTGGTTTTATCAGCCCATGGGAGTTTAAATACTTAAGATTCTATGAACTGCTGGAAGTTACAGTCACTTTTCAGGAATCTCACTGTGCAATCCATTTTTCTATGGTGGATTAAATATTTGATCTTAAAAGAGCTTTGTATGTGATTTGGGGGGGTGTGCAATTTTTCACTTATACGATGCTGTAAGATGGGCTATTACATTTTGTTAGGAATAATTTATCTTGAATCATAATACACGACCTAAGAAGCTTGATCGCTGTATAGAAGCTGGAGAGAGCAGTGAAGCTATCTGTGTATGCTTCTGCCTTCAAGTGCCTTAAAGTTAAAAAATGTCAGGCTTTCAGATCTTGTTTTGCTGGTTCTTTTAATATTTAACTCTGTGTATGGAAGGTGTCGAGTAAACAGATGGAAAATGAATACTTCCATCTGTTCAGTTTAGACCACAAGTTTTGTGGGTAAAATCGCACTTGCTGGGTAAGAGTCTCAAATCTCAAATTTTAGTGGGGTAGCCTGCTATTTTCTGTAGAGAGGATATTGCTTTACTTGGCTTCTTTTTTAAACGCTCGGTGAAATCTTGATTTCCATGGGGCTTCTGGACTTGTCTGAAAGGTACGAGTTGCTTCTGGGTCTTCTAAAAAAAAAAAAAATCCTGCTTCTCCTAATTTGCCTTGAGACCTTTTTATTTCAGGGATTTCCCCAGCTCTGTTGAAGCTGTCGGCCATATTCTCAGGCTTCTGGAGGTGATGGTTTTGAGAGAGGAGTCAAAATACCATCTATTTGTCCACTGATCTATAATTAGGGCACAGGGTTAGATGTTCATACTTCAAGCTCTTGCTCACAACTTGAAATGGCCTCTTCAAACCTGGTGAAAGAACAAAGTTCAGGAACTAGAGAAACCTTGGCAAAGCTCGGAGAAGGCAATACGTTATGGAAGAAATTGGCAGAGGCACCAGATAATCTTTGAGCAGATGGAGTGTTGTCATCAATTGCAAAATCAATGTAAATACTTCCAGAAAATTACTCCTTCTCTGCTCTTGCCAATCACAAGGAACGGGAGCCATAAATACTATGGTCAAATTGTTTTAGGTGCCAGTGAGCATCCTGCAGTTGTAATCAACAAGTTACAATTCTCCCTTGCAGTACTAGTGCTGAGCAGCAGCAGTACTAGTGCTGAGCAGCAGCTGCTGCAGAAGCGTTGCATTAATGGTGATAAAATACATCTTTTTGTTTCTTGCCTGAAGACAATGGATTTTTATAGTTAAATCTCAAAACAGTTCTTCTGCTGTGCTATTCTGGTGGGGCATATCAACGATAAAAATGAGAGTGTGGTTTTTTTGTTGTGTTGTGGTTTGGTTTTGGTTTGGTTTTTTTTCACTGATTGTTCCTTGCGGTTGTGTTGTATGCTACAATTTCCCTGTATTAGTGTGGTTCAGTGTTGGGCTGTAAAGCAGTTATTTCATGTGTATTACCATTTTCTAACTAGTAACTGATCTGTCCTTCCAAATGCATAGTTTTGTGATAATGTCATGCTTATAAAATGTGTCTGGCTGGCTGCCACTGAATTGACCGCTGTGGTGCATGGTCTATAAGGGGATGGCTAACTGTAAGTGAAAATGAGGAGCCACAAGGCAGGATGAGTTACTAAATCAATAATATATATGGCATCTGTATCTCTTGAACCCATGTTACACAGGAAAATGAATACTGGAGTGGAGAGCCTAAGATGGAGAGCACTTGGTCTTAAATTCTGAAAACTGTTTGTACTGATCCAAATTCCATTTCCATGGAAACTGGAAGTTTAGTACTCACTTGTCAACTTCAGCTCCTGGCTGGCTTTGGGGAGACTAAATTGTTCCCTTACACTAAACCTTTGAGAACTGAAATGTGTTGATATATTAGCGCCACGTATTTTGTGGAGACTGAGAAATTATAGCTAGAACTATTTCATGCATTTAATTTCTCAGAGATGATTAACTTTAACTGCATACAGATCAGATGCCTGAATGTTCAGACCTCATACCAAGATACTTAATTGTTGAAATGTCATGTACAATATATATAAGCTCCTAGATTCTTTCCTGATGAGCATAATTTCTTCATTATGGTGTAGTCTTATAGATTACAAAGCAAACCCAATTCTTTTATTAGCTGACTGTGCAGTAATGCAGGTGTCCTTCCTTGCCTTGTACCAGCCATGTTGTGCTGTGCATGCATCAGCTGCAGCAACAGCTTACACCTAAAGACGTCGTGAATCTGTGCTCTGGGGCTCAACTGCACCACCTCATGAAAGTTTGCTAAGTTATGGTTATGCCCTTGCCAGCAAGACAGAGAGAGCTTCCAGGCCTGTTTTGCCTAGAATTTATAATGGCAGAATAGTTATGTCAAATCCAGGGGGAAGTAGGTGAAGACTTCAGTTTCTGGAAGAAGCCCTGAAGGAATTGATGTCTTCCTGCTTCTGAGTGGAATGGGGTTGTTGAGAAGATCATGGAGAATCTAATGAGCGTACCGCTACATTGTGTTCAAGACAAGAGTTAATAGGAGAGACTTGCAGTTCTTTGGTCAGTGTTCTCTATTGTGAGAAGGTAACTTTGTGTTCTTGAAGCTTGGCCTGGTTAAGTGAAACTTTTTTTTTCCCCTAATAACTGAGACATACTTTTATCAGTGTTCCAGTTTCACTTAGAGATGCTTTGGGGAGCATTATATTGCTTTCATATAGAAATTGAAGTTAAGTATTGCTTGTGGATTGGCATTTCTGTAACCTGTACCATTCACTTTAATGTACAAGAACAAAACACGATGGGAGTATATTGGGTGTGTGTGGAAACAGCATTATGTTAGAGATTTGTAGGCAGAAATGTATTTGTTTACTCTTGGTGTAGAATAGTAGTGTGGCCGGTATATTTGGGTCCTGATTTTGCATGTAGAACAGCTTCACCAGAAACACATCATGATGCCAGTTTGGCTTTAAACAGGTGAGCTAAACTTCAAGTCCTCTGCTCTGTAAGTAGGTATTTGAGGCTTAAAATATTCAGTAAGGGCAGATAACCTTATTCCATGTAGCTGATGTATTTTGTGATCACAACTGGCACGCAGGCTGTGCTGGATGCATATGAGCAGAAACAGGTTGCAGAAAGAACTCCTCTTAAGTTCTTTTTTTGTGCAGTAATACATTGTTTGAAAGAAGATACTCTCTTTTGGTAATAGTTATACTCTTCAAAGTAAAAAGTTAAAACTTTCAGCTTTTTAAATAAGCTACAGCAAGGTGCCGTTTTGATTTCAGAAAACGAATAAGGTGTTTCTGAAGCAGTGGCCAAGATCTTAATTTAGTAGAAATGTCTCCCAAGTATTTAAGAAAAGTGTTTGCAATTAAGAACTTGTGTCTAATTTTGTGCATTTTAGATCTTCTTTTATCTGACAGAAGTATCACTTTCTTCATTGTGGTTTGGTTGGTTGTTTTTTGTGTGTGTGGTGGGTTTTTTTTTTTACTTTAATGATAATGAGGTCAGTAAACTAAGTAGTGTCAGGAGTGACGAGGGAGAATCATTTGATTTGGGCAGTCTTCTGTCATGAGCTGAAGTTTTCTGGATTTTATTCTCCAGTGTTCCTGCTTGTTTAGGTGCAATATAGCAGGCTTGTTTAGGGGGAGGTTGTCGTGGGAACATGCAACATCACTGCTGTGATGTCTTGTCCATCCTCTCTTGACATAGGAGGTTCTAGGCTCATCCTAAAATATAGGGGACTCTTCCTCTGCTGTGATGGCTGGAAATCAATTGGAATTTGCCAGTATAAACCCAGGAACTGGTGGCAGAACATAGATACAGGATCAGGGGAGATAGGTGTTGCCATAATGATTATTTGGTAATGATTTCTTCTCTGTCCAACAATCAGTAAGCATAAAGCTAAAGAAAAGTTTTTAGAAGGTACATGTACAAGAGGAATCTTGTTGAGAATACTTCTGCAGCTAAATGCAGAAACAGAAAATAACCCAATGGAGCTTCTACTCTTTTAAATGTTACTTGAAAAGGTGCTTTAACTAACATACAAAAATCCTTTCCTCCTGATGGTGTGTATTAACTTGCACATGAATTTAACTAAATAAATGTGAACCTCAAGTAAACCAAAGTGCAGCTTCTCTTTGTGTATGGCAGGTGTTAAAGGCTCTTTGTGTGCCCAGTTTGGACAATTGTTCAGCTGCTGCTTATGTGAGTGAAGAGGTTATTTCAGCTACTTGTTTCAGCCCTGGTCTTCAATTTTCCCATGATTATTTGAATTCTTTCCACTTACACAGGTTTAGAGGGGAAAAAAAAATATACTAGAAGTCAGTAACAATGGAAAAGATGAGTATAATAGCTGAAGAGCCTTATATGATGCAAGGCGTAACAGTTTGAGCATAACAGGTAATGTTTACCAGGGATTTTGTTATTTGTTTTTGTTCAGTGTATGTAGAAAGCTAAGATGCAGGTAAAGAATTTGAGAAATGCCGAACTTTTTTCCTTTTTTCCATCTCCATTTAATCTGTCTAGATAAAAGACATAATCATATGTAACCGTAACAAAATAATCTGGTTTCTGGTGCTATTAGTCAGTTGTTGATACCTGTAAGTAGCTATCTCCTCCATCCAGAATCTCATTCACATCATTCTTGGATGTAATTTGCTTACCAATAGTCACACTACTTGCATTATACTGCTTATTTTTAGAATGCTCAAGGAGTTATGTTGTAATTAAATTACTGTGGATAGTGATCTGATCCATTATGTAGCACATACTCAGTCCTGGCCAAATGGTTTTTAATGGCATTAAATAATAACCTCATTAGTACCAGGACTATACATGTTTTTATCAATCATGGTTTGTTAAGAATCACAAGCACAGAAAAGTCTAGCAGCATCTCATGCTCTGCAGAGGGATCTGGACAGGTTGTATCGATGGGCTGAGGTGTCAACTACATGAGGTTTAACAAGGCCAAGCGCTGGGTCCTGTACGTTGGTCACAACAACCCCAGGCTACTGGGGATTACGCTACTGGCTTGGGGAAGAGTGGCTGGAAAGCTGCCTGGCAGAAAATGATCCGAGGGTGCTGGTGGACATGGGTGTGCCAGCTGAACATGAACCAGCAGTGTGGCCAGGTGGCCAAAAAGACCAATGGCATCTTGGCCAGTATGAGAAATAGTGTGTCCAGCATGACTGGGGCAGTGATCATGTCCCCTGTACTTGGCACTGGTGAGGCCACAGCTTGAGTATTGTGTTCAGCTTTGGGTGCCACAGGATAAGAAAGACATTGAGGTGCTGGAGCGGGTCCAGAGAAGGGCAATGAAGCTGGTGAGGGGTCTGGAGAACATGTCTTGTGAGGAGAGGCTGAGGGACCTGGGATTGTTTAGTTTGGAGGAGAGGAGGCTGGGGGGAGACCTTACTGCTCTCTACAGCTACCTGAAAGGAGGCAGTAGTGAGGTGAGTGTTGGTCTCTTCTCGCAAGTAACTAGTGACAGAACGAGAGGAAGTGGGCTTAAGTTATGCTGGGGAGGTTTAGATTGGATATTAGGAGGAAATTCTATACTGAAAGAGTGTTGAGGCACTGGAACAGGCTGCCCAGGGAGGTGGTAGAGTCACCATTCCTGGAGGTGTTCAAAAACTATGTAGACTTGACACTTCAGGACATGGTTTAGTGGTCATGATATCTCTGAGTATACAGTTGGACTTGATGATCTTAGACTTCTTTTGTAACTTTAAAGGTTCTGTGGTCTCAGTCTTATTACTCAGCTGAATGTAAAGGAAAGCACTCAAGCTGCTCTAGGTTGTAAACATTTGGCCATTCTATCCCTCAAGTAGATAGGGGCTTGTACTTGACTGTAACTGATTTTACTTTGTGTGAGGACTTAATATACTAGACTGACAGTGGAAGCAGGCAAAATTAAAAAGCTTTTTCATGCCTCTTGCGTTCCTCTTGAAGACATGCAAATGTTTGTAGTGGCAGACCCACCTGCAGTTGTATTTGCTTTCAGAAGAAGATGGTGACTTCTGACTTTCATGTGGAAGAGATTAAAAGGTTTTCGCTGAAGACGGTAGCACGAATTCGTTCACATGTTGGGTTGACAAATTGATTTTTGTCTTGATGACTAAGCTCTAAATCTAATAGTTCTAAGACTTACAGACCGTAACCCATACTATGAAAATTAAGTTTTGATTGGCTTTTCAACTAATACACGTAGGCAGCCAGTTCTGAAGTCCTTAGAGTAGTAATTGAGCATAGTTTATGAACATACTTCTTGCCCTTTTTGAAGACTGGAGTGACACTGGTTTTCCTTCAGTCCTTAGGCACCTCTTCTGTTTTCCATGACTCATCAAAAATGATGGAGACTGGCATAGCAATAACCCATGCCAGCTCCTGCAGCACTCGTGGGTGCCTCTCCTTGGGGCCTGTGGATTTGGGGGTACATGAGTTGCCTAACTCAATCCTCCTTGACCAAGGAAGTGTCTTCCTTCCTCAGGGTTCTCTCTATTGCCTCAAGGGAGTGGGATTCCTGAGGGCTGGTCTTAGTGGTAAAGATTGAAGCAAAGGCGGCATTCACTAGCGCCACCTTCTCTGTATCTTCAGTCACTTCATTCAGCAGCAGGCCCACATTTTTTCTGGTCTTCCTTTTGCTACTGATATACTTGAAGAAGCCCTTCTTGTTGTCTTTTACATGATTTGCCAGGTTTAATTCCAGAAGAGCCTTAGCCTTCCTGCTATGGTCAAGTGTTTTTCTAGGGCATAAGATGTTACAATGTTAAATATTGTTTTGATTTTTTTATGTGATTATATATAAACTATATTTACATGTTAACCATGCAGTAATATCCAATGGATGTTGTGCTCTTATAGTCAAGTGACGGCAGTCTTGCTTTTATTGTATTAGTCAAGTAGTGTAAGCCAATTTTAATTAAGGTTGGGTAGGAAACAAGCTTGAAACTGCCTAATTTTTCATTTGGATTGCTACCAGCTTGCAATGTTGGCAGTACTAATGCAAAAATGAAATAATTGTCAGTCTGTTAATGGCAGATTGCCAAGAAAAGCTCATTCTGATTTTAGTGCATTTCAAAAACTTATTTATTAACAATTGCGTAACAACATATTCACAACTACGTATTAACACTGCGGCTTTGGTAGGTTGGGAGGCCTCTAAATTTGTTTGTTTTAATTTCTAAGATAGGCATAAGAATGTGTTTTTGGGGTTGTATGCTTTTACTTTTATCCTGTTCACTTCAAAAACCAAAACAAACTTAGTGAAATTTCTTACCTGTGTAATAGTTTGTTTTTTTTTTTTTTAATAGAATTCTTTTTTGAACATGGCTGAACCAATGTTTTTGTCCTGTGTTGCTTCCATATTAAAAAGGTTTTGTGTAACAAAGAAATAATTATGTGATGATCCTGATCACACTTTATGAAGTCTAGTAATTGCTCTTATAATGGGGTACTATGTTCTATGCAAAGTACATGCTTTCCTACATCAAATTAGCCTCAAGGGCAAGAAGGACAAGAATGTCTGGAATAAAGAATAGAGAAGTAAGAATTATTTTCAAATACAAAACCAAGGAATGTCCTTTCTAAAGTGTAGCTGAGAAGGTGAAGTGAATAATAAGGGTGTCTGGACATAATAATGCTGTGGGATTTGATGTTTTTTCCTCTGTTATGCATCAAATATAGATATCTTCTGTTGCTCCAGATCTTCAACGCTCTTGGACGTAGCCTTAAAAAAACAATGTAGCTACCTCTGCTAAAGATATGGACTACTTAAACTTTCATTCCTCTTCGGAAAGTTCCTCTGTTGAAACAAAAGAGTAATGTTACACTTTGCTATTGGCTGGGTGGCTGTGGAGAAGGCACAGCAAGTATGAGAATGCATTCAATGCATGGAGAGAATGGGACTCCTGATGTGTTTTGCTGAAGATAATTTCAAAACCATCTCTTCTTTCCATCAACTGAAAAGTTGTTCCAGGTTAAATAGTGCTTTGCTGGCAAGGTGAACTCCTTTGCTTCAGCCAGGAGTGCATCACGTCCGTGCTGTCACTGGTGGTGCCAGTTGCCACTGGGCTCTCGCATCTGCCTGGAGAATGCTTGAAGAAAGAGTTTCTGCTCTCTGCAAATACCACCAGCACAGGGGGTGAGGAGGAGATAATTTCTGAAGTAGTGTGTTCTCTGCATGCTACCTACAGTTGGGTTTTTTGTGCTGTTATAAAAGCCGTGTGTCAGCAATTAGATTTTTCTAGCAGTCTATTACATGTGGGAAGAGAAAATGCTGATAAGAATCTGTGCTTTAAGCGGTGAATGCAGTCATGTTTGAGTCCTCTGTAGCATAGGTTTGAAAGTCAGTGGCCTTGAATTGCTTTGATTGTTTTTTCCTCTCATTTCTGAATGCCTCCTGTGAAAGATTATAAAATCTTACAGAATTTTTTGTCAACTATGGGTTTTCTAGTCATTTTGCAAGAATTATTAGCTTTCCTGTATTGTACATCCAGAATTACTGGAAAACTACTTACTTGACCTTTATATCTCTTCTTCTAGTTGTGTCTGCCTCACAGATTTGGACTAACAAAGCTAGTACCAACTTAAACTGTTATAGTTATTTATTTTAGGTTCTGGGGAGCAAAAGATGTCTTTTTATGTCAAATGATATACTTTGGTTGCAAGTTAAGTGCTTCTGTCTAGCAGTACTACCCGTGCTTTCTTTGGCACAGAGCATCTGCTTGACAAGTCAGGATGGAGTATGGATTGAGAGCAGTTCTGAGGAGAAAGACTTGAGGGTGCTGGTTGAAAGAAAGCTCAACATGAGCAGCAATGTGTGAACACAGCCCAAAAAGCCAACTGTATCCTGGGCTGCATCTAAAGAAGTGTGGGCAGCAGGTTGAGGGAGGTTATTCTGCCCTTCTGCTCTGCTCTGGTGAGACCCCACCTGGAGTACTGTGTCCAGCTCTGAAGCCTCCAACATAAGAAGGACGTGGAGTGGGTCCAGAGGAGGGTGACAGAGATGATCAGAGGGCTGGAATGCCTCTCCTGTGAGGACAAGCTGAGGGAGTTGGTCTTCTTCAGCCCGGAGAAGAGAAGGCTCTGAGGAGACGTTATTGCAGTCTGAAGGGTGCTGACAGGAAAGCTGGGGAGGGACTTTTTACAAAGGCCTCTCCTGATAGGATGAGGGGTAAAAACTGGTTTGAAACTGGAAGATGGTAGATTTAGATTGGAAATAAGAAGGAAATTGACTCTGAAGGTGGTGAGATGCTGGTGCAGGCTGCCTGGGGAAACTGCAGATGCTCCATCACTGGATGTGTTCAAACCCAGGTTGGATGGGGCCTTGAGCAACCTGGACTAGTGGGAGGTGTCCCTGCCCATGGCAGGAGGGTTGGAACAAGATGATCTTTAAGGTCCCTTCCAACCCAAATCATGCTATGGAGATCATTAGCATTGCCACCCTTATATGCGATTTGTAGAACTTGACTCCCCAAATTATCTGATTAGCAGTCGTTTCAGTTAAACTTGAGTATTTGAGATAGAGAGAAGTCTCAACACAGGCATTTGGTGCTATGAAAAACTATTCTGCAATGTAGTATTATTTAGCTGCAGTCGATCAGGTGAAAAGTCAATTTTTTTATGCTTCTGTCTCCAAAGAGAATGCTCAATCACTGCAGCTGAATTTAATACCATGTGAAACTGGTGTATTATAAAAACAGCTATAGTTTGATGTTTTTCTCTTTTGTGGAGCTGAATAAAATTTTAATTGCCATAGATGTATTTCTATTTTCCAACTGAAGTGATTGTCTGAACTTGGATATCTTCCAGTGATTATAAATGGCAGTAGCTAGTAAAGATGTTTGAATGTTGGTTTTCACGCAGACAATTAGAATGTCATTAATTTATTGAAAAGTGCCCCATTTTCTAACTCTAAAGTGATGTTTTCACTTAATACTTGGTTAATCTTAGAAACCGTGTAAATATATTTAAAAGCTTTTGATAGTTTTAAACTATAACTACAGTAATAAGTCAAATGAGTTGGTGCATTCTTAACATAATTAATCCTTAATAATTTAGTTTTAGCTGTGCTTTTTCACAAAGGATTTATATAAAGAGGAAGCAGTATAGCTTTTTTACTTGATGGGGCAACAGGAAAGCAGGCAACAGAAGAAAAATAAATGGAGACCCTTTGAGGATATCTGTACTAGAAGTTTAGGTGCGTATATGGCATTTCATTAAGGATCTAGTATGTGAAATATTGCCTGCTGAAGGGCATTATTGAGGCTCTTTGTGGGCATTATGGCTCCCTGCTTGATTTGCAAATGGACGCTATTCACCAGTAATTACTGGTTTGTGTGGCCTTTTTGGAGGTAGAATTTTCTTATGTCACTGGGAATTAGCATAGGGGGAAAAAGGAACTGGACAAATTCACCTCCAGTATGTGTCTTGAGTAAATACAAATACCTTTTGTGTGTGAATTTTGTTCAGCTCACAGCTCCAGAAGATCAAACTAGAATTTGGGGAGCACTTAAAAGTACAGCAAAACAGTGATCAAGTGATCTGTGTAAATGATGAGGATAACAATGTGGATGTGGAATAAAAACACTTTCTCTAGTGTGTGATACATCAGTGATGTAAGACAACTACATATTTCTTTGGAAATGCCATCAGTACTGCTCCCTGCTCCTTGTTGCTCTTGTAGCATTATAAGCTGTTTTAGCCTTGGAAGAAGTGAATCTGAATTATGGGCAAAGACCTGCTCTTGCAGGGGTGAGGGTAAGAACAGTATAATAAGAAGAGGGTAAAGAGGTGGTGAATTATCAACCAATCAGAGAAATTGTCTTACTGGAATATAAGGGTGAAGTATGTGTCTTACTGCATTATCTCTGTAGCATTTCAGAAGAGACACTGGAGACCAAGGGCTGTGACATGCTGACGTGTTTACAATAGTTGGACAAGCTAAGGCGCATCTGCTGAGCTGTGGTAACTTTGTACAGGTCCTTAACCTATTCTCATTCAAGCTAAAATGTTTTAGTATTAACTTTATTTGACCTTAAGCTACCATATTTTATGTCATCCTTACAGAGGGCCACATCTGGCAACTGCTAGCTAGGTGCTGTACATTCTTAAGCTAGATGTTGGTCTTGATGCAAAGCAACTTGAAGTCATTTGGAAACTTCAGACGACTTTAGGTTAAGCCTTTGAATGTGAGCCTGTAACCCTTTCTCATCTACCTTCTTAATGAAACAAGTCCAAAGAAATCTTGTCCAGTGTTCATATAATTTGTATCCCAGTTCCACTGTGAAATTGCTTGTGGTTAAGCGGTTAAACTCTTACTGCAGTGTCCACATGCAGTTGGGAGCCTTACTCTGGCTGCTGGGTGAGATGGGATACTAGTTTAGCTGAACGTGTGATCTAACCTACAGACAGCTTTTCCTATATCGGTATCAGAAAAAGTAACCAGTAAGTGGTTAAAGTAAACCTCCTCCCATGACTTTTTGTTATAAAACTTTTGGGCCAGATAGTTGCAACACTCTGGCTTCAGCCCAGTGCTGGCTCAGTTGCATATTACCTTTAGCAGGAATCATATTTGTGACCTCGGTTGAATTCTTCTCCTGTCAAGTTCTCATTGCCTTCAGTTGGAGCAAGACCAGCATCTTTATGGCATAGTGACCGTGCATGCACTATATCAAAGACTCCTTTGTAAAAGAGAAGAGAAAAATAAAGTGCAACAAGATAGGAATGAGTGTTCTGAGTTAACAGTTGGGAGTTAACAGTGCAACAATGAATTCAGACCATGAATGCTGATGATATTAGCCAAAAAGACTTGAATCCTATTGAAGGAAGATACTGATTCTAAAGTAATAAAGCCAGAAAGATCAATCAGTTGGGAAATGTTTTATCTTCATTTTACCTTCATTGTTGGAATCTGCTGGGTTAAGTCCATTTGCAGTGAGTTTTACATAGGAATTGAGTAGGCTGATTAGTTCGTAAGGCAGCCTGCAAACAAGGATCTTCTGTCTCTTTTCCAGTTAAAAAGCTTCGAAAGACTTTTCAGTAGAGTCCAGGCATTAAACGCGTACTGAGCTGCTTGTTAACTATAGCTATATGTGTTTTGCTCTGGCAGGGGGAGTGGGAGGGAAGTCATATATATACTAGTGGTCTATTTCCAAAGTTTTCCAGTATCAGATGCTGATGTAAGTCTTGCTTATAATGCAGTATTTGAGCTGGTATTCATGGGAGAGAAATCCTATCATGGGATAGGTGAGGTGTGAGGGTAGCTTTCCATTCAAGTAATTTAATTTGTTTCCACTTGATACTTTAAGATTCTTTCATTAAGTCATAGGAGGCATAAAGAACGGGGAAAAAAAACCCCAACAAACCCAACACGTTTTCCTCAAATGATTTGCAGTGAGGTAGCACTGAGCTGCAGCTTTGTGAGGAAGAGTTTGGTCACTGGGGAACTCTTTTACTCATAGTTTGGTGGTTTCTATGTCATGACCATCTGGTGTATTCATAGCGCTACTGTTTGGATGTAGTAGCGAGATAGTATTTTTAAATGGATTTGGATTATACTTTTTTCTAGAAAGAAGCTGTGCATCTCCTTTGCTCTAAAAGCCTTTGAGCTCTCCCTGTAGTCTTTACCATTTTCAAAGGTCAAAATATCCTATTCATCCTCCCCCCCCCCCCGATATTCACTATTTCAAAACTGGTTTCATTGTTTGTGAATGTTGGTTTTGAAAATATCCACACTTTACCAAAATATCCACCACTTGGATTATTTTGAAAGTTTTGTTTGTTAATTCCCTCTGCCCTCAAGGAAGAAGCTATCCTAGTTGTTTCTTGGTTTTCATTGAAATCCTGGAAAATGCATGTGAGGGATCATCGGAATTAGTGCAATTTGTATGGGATCTGAATTGGTGTTAACTAAAAACATGTCCAGATCTTGTGATACTAATTACATTTCTCTTCTGATCTCTAATCTGTATGCTGGCTGAGGAATTAGATTTGTAATACTTGTTTGCAATTCTGCAAACTAGGTTTGGGGAGGAGAGGACAGGAATTTCTTAAACCATGTTTAGGTGTAGTTGAATAAAGTTTTCACAGAAACACAAAAAGTTGGCAAAGTAGTGACTAGTCAAAACCAACTTTCGTATATTGGAAGATTTGGACAGCATATTTTTTGGTGATTTAGCCTCAGGTCTCCCTTGACTGAGCAGTACATCAGGATTTTCAGATCTCAGTAGAGATTCAGGCGTGGGTGGCTGAAACCACTTCTTTCACCCCCTTGTCTAAAGGTCTTCACACTTTGCTTGGGAAGCGGTCAACACCTACTGAGGCCCCTTGTGTTCCATGAAGCGTGTTGTTGCAGTGCAGGAGTAAAACTCCTGTATGATATTTAGATGTTGGTGCATTAACACAGTGCTACGTCTTTGCAGCATGTTTGCCTTGTGAGTATATCCAGCTTTCTGGCTTCGAACTGCAGCAAGTTCAATTAACAGCTGTAGTGTGTGTACCTCCCACATGTTGTTACAGTGCACAGGACCTTTTCAAAGGCAATTTGGGGGCTGTGTTGGCCAGTGTTCTAAATCAACAGAGACACATTGCCAAAGAAGTCTGAAAATAGCATAACAGACACGATAGGCTTTATTGTTGCTTTTCTCTTTATCTTGATTCTTTCTTTCCGTTTTTTCCTCTTTTGTTGTTCTTGTTCTGCTAATGGCAACAGGATCTGAATTCTGCTTTTGAACTTTGAAGAAAAGCTTTCCATTTTCTCTGGCCTGTGTTGAGCACTTAAGTAATGAGTCTGATGGTCCCCTGCCCCCCCAAAAAAAGGTAAAAATAAGTAAATGGTTGTTTAAAGAAAGGTCTTTGAGATTGAGTGGTGACTTCTGCCTTGGCCTGACTCTTGAGTTAATGTGAGGACTTCATTACTCAGTCAAAAATATCTAAAAAAGAAAGGATTTCCTAACTTGAAGTTCTCATGAAGTAAAGGCTTTGGGGATATGAAGGTTGTCTCTTTATTTCCACTGTTCCAATGCTTGGAGACTTGCAAACTTAAGCTTTATTGCATTTACTTTCACTTTGCTCTGCAATGTACTTTTTAACCAACCCAAATGTTCTTTATCATAACATACCTTTTTGTGGTTAGTTTTTTTTATTTGACTTGGTAATCTTGAGCATTCACCTATAAAAATAGCTTAGGTGTGTCTCCCATACCTTGCATTTATCCAAAGGTGCATAACCACTAATTTTTTACCTTTTTCAGAGAATTAAACTGCTGAATGGAAGGGATCATGTTTGTGTAAGAAAACTTGGGTTTAGTGTTTTCATTATAGCCACAATTAATTACCTGCTTTAAACAACCACAGGGGTTTGAGATGTGAAGAGATTGCTTTAAAAGTGACAGAACCTGCCTGTACCATAAGCTGAGCTGTAGAAGCTCTTCCAGGACAGCAGAAGCAGCAAGCTAGGTTTTTTTTGGTTTTACTTTCTGAGATGAGCAGTCTGACATTTTCTCTAGTCAATTACTGAATACATCTAATTTTTTTGTACTTTTGAGTTAGGATCTTTAAAATTAGCTCTATGGGGTTTTTTTGGTTGGTTCCCTCCTCCAAATGCATTACTATGTAATTGTCATCCTAAGTGATTTAAATACATAGTCACCCTGGTTTTGCAAACTAGGAACTAAATCCCAGACATGTTTTCATTAATTGTATACCTAATGTAATCGTGTACTGTAAAGTGTTTCTTTCTTCTTGGTTATTAATGGCCTTTTAAATATTGACTTATGTTGCAAATCACACACATTTTGTTTTGTAACAGATAAAGCAAAAACTCGCTATTTACCTTGATACTATCAAGTCAATTTTGGTGTTTTTGCAACCATAAAATGCATAACAGCTGTATACTTCAGTATCTTACCTATTGTTTCCAGTGTGTGCTTTCAGTTAGAGACATTTGAAGTTCATTTTATAGAAGCTATTTGTAGACACAGGTTACCTGAAAGAGACTGCTGCTTAACAAGATTGCTGTATTACTCTTGTACTGAAAATGAGTTACTCCCAAGTGTATTCCAACATAGACAACAAAATAATATGTTGTCTTCCACTTTATGTGCATCAGCACAAAATCCTCTAAAAAACAGGAAGCTTTTTAGAAAACTGAAATAAAGATCTCTTAACATACTGATGATTGATGCCCATCTACAAGAAGGGCTGGAAGGAGGATCTGGGTCAGCCTGTCAGCCTGACCCCGGTGGCTGGCAAGGATATGGAGCAGGTCATCCTGAGTGCCATCAAGCGGCACATACAAGACAACCAGGGGCTCAGGAGCAGCCAACATGGGTTTAGGAAGGGAAGGTCCTGCCTAACAAATCTGATCTCATTCTATGACTGGGTGACCTGTCTGGCAGTTGAGGGGAAGGCTGTGGATGTGGTCTACCTAGACTTCAGCAAAGCCTTTGACACAGTGCCCCCCAGCATCCTCCTGGAGAAGCTGGCAGCCCATGGCTTGGACAGGTGCAGCCTTCGCTGGGTTAAAAACTGGCTGGGTGACTGGGCACAGAGAGTGGTTGTGAATGGTGCCTCCATTATACAAGGGTTGAATGAAGAGAAAGGTATGGAAACATGAAAGAAGATCTGGCATCAGGTAATTTCTTACTGGGCGTGCAGTTTTCAAAACCTCATTTTTTGCTGTAGCAAAAACTGTTAAAGAATTCTCTATTTAGACATTTACTGATATTTATGATTCATGGTATCTCTGAATGGGGCATAAAGACAATGTCCATCCTCCATGATATTATGAATACAAGTCCCTTGAGAAGTGTACCTTTAGTGCTAAAAAGCACCTTCTGAAACAATCACAGGACATTTGGAAATTCTGAACATTACAAAACTTCCCAGTACTCCAGAGCTGAGACATTCGGATAAAACCAACCAAACTTCTGCAACAAGGGCCTGGGTAGAATGCACAGAGATAGATTAAGACATGAAAAATATTAAGTAAATTGAATAAAACGCAAGTGTTCTGGGTTAATTCCATGAAAACCAGCCACAGTTGACTACCTACCTTTATATCATAGCCATATGTCTCTCTGATGTCTTCATCAGAGTCTGTCTCTTCATCATCATAATCCATGGTCTGCCGTGGGGATGAGGACACACTCCCTATCACTCTGTTAAAGGCTGATTGCTGGAAACTAGTCAAATGTCCCTAAAAGAAAAATGGGATATAGGCATGAAACAATAACATTTCCACAAAGATCTATTAAAAAGCTTAGTTACTGACAAAGAAAACGGTGGTTCTTTGGATAACTGCCTGGACAGTCAGAAAAACCTAGTTACAGCAAGATGTGAAGAAAAAAATAGGGACATATCCAGGGAATATGTTCTATTACAGTTTATTTCCATGTTTACAAATACTAGTGACTAGAATGATCTAGATACTGCTCTTCAGCACTACCAAACTATAGTCTGTGGTTGTACAAACTTCTTCACCACAGCATCATCTAATTACTGATCTCGATCTCAAGATGGAGAGGTCAGCCACAAAAGTACCAGAGCTCACCTCTGGTCCTTGCTGGAATTTACTAACAAGACACCAAGTGCCTGAGAATGATACTCCATGAGAAATTATCAACATTGAAACCCTCAATTCTGTCAAGAGGGAAAAGGCATTTGGACACCAAAGCAGCCACTGATTTATGCATCTTCAGGCCCATAGCCAGCTGTTGCATCTGAAGGAGAGTTCTTACAAGCACCTTCAGCAGTTGCTGTTGACAAGGAGCACAAAGTAACAGGCCTGTTCCTGGAGCAGCCTCTAACCGAGTGAAGCCAGTCATAGCCCGAAGAGCACAGAACTAGGTAATTTTGGCACATCTAACTCTCAGCCTTCGACTGCCCTCCTCTCTCCCCAGAGCTTCTCCAGGAAAGATAAGGCATTTCAACACAACAAAGAAGGACAAGTACAGTAAAGAGCAAGTTATCCGCATCCCTACCTGCAGGTCTGGGTTAGCTGCTGCTTTCTGTAGCTCTGCACTGATTATTTTCTCCGTTTTCTCGCGCGCTGCCTGCTCCACCATTCGCTGGCTGAGCACCGAAAGCTTAGCCAAAGCAGAGGACAACTCGTCAGTGGCCAAAGCCTGCCGTGCTCGGTCCTGCCAACTCATGGCACGTTCTGTCAAGCACTGCAACGCCTCCCCTTCCGGCAGCCGTACAGGCAACTTCTGCAGGGACACCAGCAAAGACAGTATCGTCTCCAGACGGGGCCTTCGGGAACGCATGCAAAGTGGACACAGAAACTTCACTTCTTTGGCCTGCCAACTAGAGCCCTTCTTTTGAGAACTTGTTTTGGGAAGGGGCACGCAGCCACTATGAAACCAGTCTTTGCACAGCTCACACTGTAGCATGAACCCGCTGGCTGTTTTGCGGCAGATACAGAATTTGACTTCTTCGATCCGATCAACCATAGTCATCTTGGCCAGGTTAGCTGCCCTGAGGGCGTGCATGGCTTCAATCTCCTTCTGTTCCCGCTCCTTGAATATAGCCACCTACACAGAAAAGACAGCAAACAGTTAATGACCTTCACAACTAACAGAGACTGCATTGGGAAAAGGAGCAAGGGAAAAGGAGCAAGGGAAAAGGAGCAAGGGAAAAGGAGCAAGGGAAAAGGAGCAAGGGAAAA